>VYXH01001734.1:871162-929596 GCA_013397275.1 Burhinus bistriatus
AAAAAAAAAAAAAAAAAAGACTGAGATGCCTTTTCCGCTTTTTAACTGGGTTATTTGGTTATGGTTTCTAGAATTGGACATGAACCCAAGAAATACATCAGAGAGGTGTATTTTGGTGATCCATCACATTATGCTAGGATTTTGTTTGTGATTTTTTTTTTCTTTAAAGGTGATTTTTTGGTTTTTGGTTGTTTCTTTTTTTTTGTTAAAATGAGGTCCTTCCAATTTTGCCCATAGCTTTCATCACAGATGTAAAGCAGGAGTGGGAGGGAAAAATAAATTCAGGACCTTGTGGTGTGCGGGTGAGAGGCTTTTGGGGAAAGAGGCATTCATGAATTGGTGGATTCTTGTTCAATGATATTTTGGGAACTTTGTTCAGCTCCACTGCAGGCTTTAAATTTAGAAGTGGTTCCAGTTGTTGGGAGAAACCAGGAGGTGAACCTGACAGCCATCATACTACCGAAGAACCCTAATTTGACAGTCTTCTACTGGTGGATAGGAAACAATCTTCAGGTACATGAATGGTTTTGACTGAGATTATTTTCAACCTCTGTCCAATAAAGGTTGAGTGACACCTTTTACTTTAATAGAAATACTACTATGTTGCATGACTTCTTTTAGACCATCTGTCGTTCCAAATGGCCGGTTATACCTGGTGGCAAGTAGTATTTAACTTCCCTTGTTTTATCATATACATTTAAGGTGTTAATTTCCCTTTATTGCTTATGTGGAAATGGAAATTTCACTTCTAGAATTGGTTTGAATTTCTAAACTGTTTTTATTTGGGGGGGAACAATAATTTATTCTATTTCATTACTTGTGGAAGAAAACTTTTGGAGGGGTGTGCATTTGGTATCATTAACATTGGTGAATGATGAAACTTGGATTTATGCACTTCCACGTCTATAATGTGAGTACTGTAAATTTAAGTGCTGTACAAAAATATATACATATTCATTGTCTAGATAAATGTTTTCTGGGAGTCTAAAATGAACTGGCATATCAAAAATAACTGAGATATCTAAAAGGATATCAAAACAGTGAAAGCACTCAAACAATCTAGTGATATTCATTTGGGGATAGAAAGTCTAGATAAACATATCCTAGAGATAAATATCAGAGTATTTCTATTGGGAATATTTCTTGTCTAGCTGAGTTAATTTCTTTTAATTCTTTCAATAACAGATAAGTAAAATATTTTCTTTGTGAGGGAGACAGAGTATGACAGAGGAATGCTTCACATAAGCACAATGAACTTACTTCTTGTAAATGTGCTGTCTACCATAATCCCAGCCTGTATCTTGTCATTATTATTGCCTTTGCCATTGCTAGAAGAGGCACTGCAGATTAACGTAGTCTTGTGAAGGGTTTTGTGATTCATACAGATGTGGTCAGGGAACAGAGTATCTCAGTTCTGCCATGCAGGTTATGGTGGACTGGTGCACTTCCATGCGTCATGCTTGAAGTTGACAGAATCAATCCTTTTGACCTTGACTACACCCCACAGTTTTTGAGGCAAATGGCTTGCTATATATGATCGTGTAGAGACTTGTAAGCCTGACTCAAAATCTGTTTATTTCGGTGGGATCTGAATGAAAACCTAATACTCTACCAATTATTCTAAAAGAAATGTTTGCCCCATCTGGCAGCTATTCTCTTTATAAATGTTCCATTTAGGGAAAGAAATATTCTGTATTGAAAATTGTAATTGAGCAATTTGATAAAATATTGATTAATTGAATAATTGCTGTGAGACCTTTTTTGCTAATATTTTTAGTGACCGTCTCTTCAGACACTGTTCTTGTGGTTCTTGCTAAAATTCTACTTCTCTTTGTTTTTTAAAGCCAATCCTTACATTGGAGAGTTTTCTGGTGACAAAGTTTGCTGAGACAGGTGATGTCAGAGTTACAGTGCAGGCTTCCTGTGGGAGCTCCATGCTTCAGGACTCAAAAGTTGTCCATGTTTTTGGTGAGACATTACTCTTGTTAATTTTTTGTTTGTTTCATGTGTACTTGTTTCTTATACCTCTTAAACCTGCCCTGACACAACTGAACCTGTTGTAAAATTATATCTAATGCCACATTTAATTCTTAAAATTAGAGGAATGAGCTTTCACTAGGTAACTCCATGAAGTTGA
The DNA here is from genome assembly GCA_013397275.1 of Burhinus bistriatus. Lineage (NCBI taxonomy): Eukaryota > Metazoa > Chordata > Aves > Charadriiformes > Burhinidae > Burhinus > Burhinus bistriatus. Next base: position 873,300 of record VYXH01001734.1, read on the forward strand.
ACAGTGTCATTGTATGGAAGGGTTTCATCTAAAACGTTTTGTGTCCTTTGCTTATTTAAGATGTTACTGTAGTTCCCAAATGCTATATGTAGCAGTAGTGTTTAAGTAGTATTTTGGCTTATGACTAGAGAGTTTCTTAGAATTTCTAAATAAAGTAGTTTAAACACCTCTGAAAAAAAGAAAATTTAGTTGTGTATATACTCTCAGTATTAAGAACAATGTGAAATAATTGCCTTTATCACAATATATCACTGTTCCTTTGATGTTTCTCTGAGAGTTTGGATCAAGTATAGCTCCACTGTAGGTATTGAATAACTCTGCAGCTCTTGTTTCACATTGTGCCCTGGTGTATTTTGTTGTGTCTCATAATGTGGTGACAAGGCATAATATACTGTGAAAAATGTAGTGCCGACGAATTATTTACATTTGCATTTGTGCTGTCACATGTGGGAATTGTGATAAGTGAAAAAGCTTCTTTTTAATGCAGAGCTAAAAGCCTTCAGATATCATGAAACACACAACATGATACACCTCTATTGTCTGGAGAAGATTCTGATATTTTTGCTTTTAGTATACTTACAAATTTAAAATAATGGTAAAAACCACGCTCATGCTAAATGCAGCTTTTATGAACCTTCTCCTTCCCTAAGATAAATGGATTTAACATTTATGATACCACTTATAAGTGCATCCACTTTTTTAGAAATCTTTAGAACTATAACCTGTCTTGGTGTGACTAGATCAATGACTGGCTTTCAAACGCTACTTCTGCTCTTAGTGTTGGCCAATCCTGATATGGAGAGCAAAAAAGTACTGGTCATGGGGGAAATAAAGAAACCTTTGAAAAAGAAAAAACCCCATTGAAATACAATTCTGTCAGAAGCATTGGAGAGGCCAGATTTGACTCATGCATTACAGAGGATCTCTTTCTCTGCTTTGCATTGAGTTCCCCAGGTGTTCGTCCAAGGAGCTTATATGGAGAAAGGGAAGATTTTAGAGACTGTTTACTGAGGAACAGCCCATTTCTGGTATTTCAGATGTTTTGGGCAATATCCAGGGAAATGTGTGGGTGTACCTTGTTTTTACTTTTTTGAAGAGGGCAGTAGTTAGCCTTTGGTATATCATTTCTGTTCTTGTTTTCATAGCTAGTTGGTGGAATGCATTAAATATTCATTTTACATGAAAAATAGGAACATGTAATGGGCAAAACCCACATGTTTATGATTCAGTGAGAATAAAATCCATTGGCATATTCCCATTACAAATAAAAGAAACCAACCATGTTTGTGTGGTGTATTGTCCTAAGGAAAAATTATTGGGAAGGTTATGACCTCAGAGGACGTATGTAAATCTGCTTTGTTTATTTTTTTTCTTTCTGCTTTTTTATCTTTAGGCACAGACTTGATGATGTTAATGAAACTACAGAAAGAAACTGAGTGCTTGACAGGAGTGTACTCTTGCTCCGTGCAAGAGTACACAACACAGAGCCGTGGGGTTCCTAGACACTGCAGTGCTGCACAGCAAATAATGCCAAATATATGTTTTCAGCTTTTATTTCTGTAAAAATGTTTTTGCAACCTGGTTTGTTACTTGTTCAAAAATTTTTGTGTTTTGTTTCGGTTTGGTTTTTTTCTAGATCATTTTCATGTTCTTCCTCTGAAGTTTACTAAGCACCTGGACATATACAACCCCGACATACCGGAGTGGAGGCAAGACATAGGGCGGGTAGTAACACGACTTCTTGCAAAGGTGCTCTTTCAGATTGCTCGTAAAATGTTCCCTCACCAGTCATAAAGCTTGAAGGTTAAATTAATGCCTTCTCATTTAGAAAAAAGGAGGCAGTGCAAAATAATAAAGTGAACCTCATGAGCCACATTTTAAACAAGTTTGAGCCTAGTGTCGCTTTTACATTCAGGCTGTAGATAATGATATTGTGACATAAAAGTATAGGTCTAACGCAGCCTAATTGGCATTTAATTCTAAATATAGCACTCTGGGATTAGGGATAGACGTATTGGCAAATACTGCTGACTTCAAAACAGGAAGAATAGCTTAAATGTGATATATTTAGAAGTTAAGCAAAAGATGCTGTGTAATATAAAGGACACGGGCTTTGTGTAAAAACAAAACAGAAAGAAAAAATTTACAATGTCAGTTGTGTAACTTTGAAAACTATATATATCTAGCCAAACAGTTCGTACAGCTGGTTTTTTAGATCATATTCACAAAAGAAATGTGGATTGGGAGCAGTGGAATCCTGTAGGTTAAATCAAGTACAAAGCCATGTAGCAATTCTGTGAGATAAGTAGAAGCACCCTATAAAAACTGTGTGCTCTTCAGGTACGCACACTACTAGCAGCTGAGTGTGCACACACTGACTTTTTGTGAAGACAATAGCACTGACGTGCAGGTTGATAATGTTTTGAAAATGCTTGTGTTTGAAATCCCTTGACTTTTCCTGGATTTACAGTAATGAAAATCAGGTTCTAGAATTTTGACTTTATACTTTTTTCTGCCTTTTTTTTTTTAAGGTTCATATCAAATGTTAAATTAAAGTAAATTACCACTTTTCTCAACTTAAATCCATTCCATAACCAGTGTCAGTCAAACAAATATTTTACTTCCTTATAAAATAGCCCTTCCATTTTTATAATTACTAAATCATTTGCAAAAGAATATGAATGATTTAATAGAATTTCAGGATCTGTTGGAGAAAGGCTACAGAAAGTGCCAGTGTGTTGTCATTAGAATTGTGTGGCTGTATTATAAAACTCATGGAGGAATTTGGAACTAAAAGCAAAATTAGTACAAGCTATTTTGGAAAGAGATGCACTTGACTTTCAGTGGGGGATGCAGGTATTCATAACAATTTCAGGAACTGAAACTAGGTGCACTTAGTCTCACCCTGGAAGACTTCTCTCTGTCCATTAAACACAGATGGGAAAGTACCCTCCCCAAGCTAAGGTTAGCTGTAATGAATATGCCCTTCTAAGTCTACTGTGTGTCTGAATGGCCCACAAAGGATCCTAAATCACTTAGGATTTTTTTTTTTTATGTTACCCTAGAAATGCACAGCCATCACAGAGTTTTGCTAAAACTGCATACCACTTCAATTTACTTCTTTCTGTGATGCCACTAAATCTCTTTAATACGCTAACTATGCTTAGCTCTTCCAATCTTCAAAGAGCAGAGCAGCTCACATTTCAGTTAATTTATGTTTGGCTTTGTTCACGTTTTAGCTTCTGGTGGAATCCTCTCTAAATATTAAGGATCTGAACACTAAAGACTAAAAGACACATGTGGAGTTACTTATGTATTTTCTATAAAATATAAAGCACGCTGTCCTATAATTTGCCATATGCCTTTGTCTTCACAGGAAACCAATATACCCAAAGAAACACTTATGACAGTCGTGAAACCTGGTCTGCCCACAACTGCTGACTTGCATGTGCTACTACCAGCAAACCAACCAAAAAGGAAGAGAAGTGTAACTAGTGATAAGGTAACCAGACCAATGTATGTCTGATTAGGACAGTCTTCATCCTGTTTTGCAATCAGTGGCTGTACTCTCATTGTCTTTATGTGAAATTAAGAGGTGCTCCCTAACTGTGTAAAGATCTCACTCTGACCTGACAAGAGACATGTAAAAGCTAGCAACAGCTATGACTGCTGTGTTTGACAGTGTATAGACCAGCATAATCTAGTTCTTACTGGTATTAGTGTATTTCTCAATAATAACTAATATTGATCTGGTTTTTAAACAGAAACAACTGTGATGGCATGTCAGTCTGTGAAGATCTGGTACAGCAAAGAGTGTATTTAGGACACTGATATTTCTAAAGAGGGATGAACCATCTCTGCACTGTCTTCAGAAGCAAATTAGATTTCAGGTCAAACAGAAACAGAACCTTAATAGTTGACCTATAATGTAAAGAGCATCAAGCAGGTAGTTTCTGCCTTTATGAGCAAATGTCCTTTTCAATTGGCAAGGAACAAATATAATGAACACAGGAATGAAAATCAGACATTAATTTCTCCCTACTTATTTCCAAACCATATTTCTTCCATAATAAAAGACCTTATGCCGGTTGAAAATCAGAGGACTGGCACTTACAATTTATGATATTTGTCCTTTTACTGTGACAGAGAAGGAACAGATCCCAGCGCTGTGCCTGTATCTTGCAGTTCAAGTCCTGCCAGTTACAAAGAACCCCAGTGTAAGGTATTGTTAATTTTGAAGGGCATTTTGGAACTTTTTGAGACAAGGTCACAGTATCCAAAGACCTGGAGAAGTAGATAAGACGAAGCTCTTCATATTAACACAAGACCGGTAGATTGTGTTTGGAATTGATGAGCTGCACTTTGGAGGGTCCAAAGGGGTATGTTGATATTGTCCAAGTACTTGAACAGGTGTCTTACTTTAAAATGCACAGAGTACAGTGTGAATGCACAAAATTTTCTGCTTTCTGTTTTCTGAAACTAGAGGAGCACTGAAGGGTGAAAGTAATTGTATAATCTGGAGAATGGATGTACAGTAGATGTAGGGCAACAAAGCTGGTGAAGAGTCTAGAGCACAAGTCTTATGAGGAGTGGCTGAGGGAACTGGGGTTGTTTAGTCTGGAGAAAAGGAGGCTTATTGCTCTCTACAACTACCTGAAAGGAGGTTGTAGTGAGGTGGGGGTCAGTCTCTTCTCCCAGGTAACAAGCAATAGGACAAGAGGAAATGGCCTCAAGTTGTGCCAGAGGAGGTTTAGGATGGATATTAGGAAAAATTTCTTCACCAAAAGGGTTATCAAGAATTGAAACAGGCTGACCAGGGAAGTGGTGGAATCACCGTCCCTGGAGGTATTTAAAAGAAGGGTAGCTGTGGTCCTTAGGGACATGGTTTAGTGGTGGATTTGGTAGTGTTAGGTTGATGGTTGGACTCAATGATCTTAAAGGTCCCTTCCAACCTAGGCTATTCTATCATTCTATGATTTCTGAGATTGTTAGGATGGGTCAGATCAGGCCAGTGGTGGCAGGGGATTACATGTATGGAAGCACCAAATACGGTGCAACATACATTTGGTTGGGGCAAGAACAAGGGAGATGGGAGCAATTACAGCAACCTATGCTGTCTAATGATAAAAAATCAGGTATGCTAGTATCACATTTTAACACTGATTGTTTCTGTAGAGTACAATGCTGTAGAGCCAGTCTTCTAGTGCCAGCTGCCTAATTTTCTATTTTTATATTATTGCTAAGGGACACTACTTTAGCTATTGATAAGTGCATATAAATTTGTTGATTTAGAATTGAATGGCACAAATTTTGACAAAATATGTTGTATCAGAATCAGTTGTGACTTGAGAAATATCCTGAAAATATACCTTATGTAAATAAACTTAAAAGCAGTAACTGATTAAGTCAACAGGAAAATACTCAAGGTGTCACTTGTTTAAAGATTTGTTACGTTCTCTTCTGTCACCAGAAAAGAATCTTGAAGGTCTTCATCATGTTTCACTGGAGAGATGTGCTTTGTCATGCTGCTAGTGGCACTTCTCAAAGTCAGTGTTGTTGACACTGTTGCAAGAACTCACCAATGCAGAATGTTTTCTGCACGTTCGGAGGAGATGTCCCTGAAATCCTTAACTTAAACATGGTTATGAAATGTCTTCCCTTAAAGAGAACCTATTTGTTCTTCACCTTGTACATTTGGGATGTTATGTGATTTCAGCAATAATTTCTTGGTCAGGCAGAGAACACCTACATGGTGGAGTTTCTATTGGTGTTTTACATGGAGTGTTGTGATGTGATGCTATTATTAAGTTAGTGGTCTAGAATAGGAGTCGTTACAGACCAAAGTAGTCAGCAATAACAAAAATCATAAGTAACTTGGCAGTGTAGTAGTTGGAGCCCTTTGGATAATTCTGAAGTTTGGTTCCGTTCTGACAAAAGCCCTTTTTCTTTCAAATTTATGCATGTAAAGATAAAAGCTGACTGTGATTTAACCTGGTTTTAAGAACACAGCAATTTCAGAAGTATTTCATTCTAATCATTGACTCCAGAGGAAGACTCAGCTGCTTAATTTATGCACATCTATTACATGTTTAATGTCAGGTGGGATGAGTCCGGTTGAAAGAGTCCATTAAAGTGCATTGCATTTAAACTATAGCCTGGAAAGCAGTGGCTCTGAGGAAGATTTTGGGCTCTATCTAGACAAGCTACTACATGAAAATTCCCAATGAGTTGCTTTGGCAAAAAGGGCAAGTCAGACCCCTAGATGTGTAGGTAAGTGGGTAAGAGTTTGAATAGTGTCATTATTTTTGCATTCTTATGCCACAGTGCAGGAGCCAATGTGTACACATGCTCAAGTATTATCATTGGAAAGGATATACAAAAAGAAGATAGAAAATTCAAATGCTAGTATAAGAACATTAACTTAGAGACTCTAGAGAGGAGCTCCAAACACTGGATTTGGTTTTTTTAAACAGTTGGAGAGGTGGCAGCACTCTACTCAATAAATACCTCGGGGCAGAAAAAAAACAAAACCCATGAGTACTGAAACAACCATCAATCTAACAGTGAAATAAATAAGCCAGAACCTTTGGCTGGATTCACATGAGACTGCGATTTTTGACCTGTGGTGGTGGAGTTCATATAGGCTTTGATGGGAACCCAGGGGTGGGGAGAGAAATGATGAACAAGTGTTAGTCACATAAGCGAAAAACAGAGCAAATGTTGAATTCTTCAAACACCTGCCAGGAAAATATGATGTATCCAAAGTTATGGGGCTCAGTAATTTAATTTACTGGCTGAAAGTCAGATTAGACTCAAGTAGTGGTCCCTCTTGCATTGTATACCGTGAACAGGTGAATGAACCTGGACGGAGACTAAGTAACTCTATTTCAGTGGTGCCAGCAACACTTCAAAGGCTGCTAATCAACATAGTTGTCATATCCATTCTCTTTTCAGACTTTGGGCAAAAAGATAAATACTTAGGAGCTATCTGGAGTAATTGTCTTGTAAAATAACTGAGGCTGTGCTCACATCACCCTTATGTTGAGTCATTCCTCCACAAAAAAAAAGGTAATAAAGTCAGTGGAATGGCTTCAGAAGTTAGATATTCCTCACTATGAGTGATGATATTTGAATTTGAACTTTTGTGTAGTCTCTGTCCGTAACATGAGAGACTACAGAGATTTCTATCTATTATACTGCAAAGCCTTGTCAAAGATGAACACTGTAATTGATAATACCATAAAAGGAGTTGCTCGTGAAGGTTTCATGGATATAAAGCTTATTTCTAATTTGGCATCCTGTGGAAAGTCATATCCTAAATTATAAGGCATAGAGTATAAAACTAGCTTTGATCTTTTAGAAAATTACCGGTGTTGAAGACAAGCAAGTAGAAGGGAAAATTCAGGCAATTTGTCATCTGGGGTTAGGATACAATGGTATATTTAATGGTTCTGCTCCATAAAAATGTGAAAGACCATGTTTTACTATGCTCAATCCACTGGAGAAAAATAGGAGGAATCCTGATTTTTTCCACATGGATGGATGTATATATTTCTACAGAGTATTGTTAAAAATTAGGTATAAATGGAATCCATCCCATTATAGGCAAGGAGGTGAGGTAAATTATGACATACAGTTCATCATCAAATAGCAGTTACTTTTCATAGCAAGAAATCTAAAGTGACATTTCAGGTTTTGTTCTGATAGGTTAGAAAAATTGAGAGTTTTTAATATGGATTATGCATTGTGTGAGTTATGACCCAAGCAAACCCAATAGCGCGTGCAAATGATGTGCTATCTGTCACATACCGGGTAAAGGGTTTGGTAAGCAGAAAGAAAGATTTGGCTATAAAGTTGTGACATTTTCAGCTTTTTATGGCTTGTGGAGTTTTGCATGATTTTTAAATGTGGAATTTCTTTTAAGATTTCAGCTCATCATTGACAAATGCTTTCTGAGGTTCTCACCATTTAATGAACCAGAAGTTTTCCTTTTTAGAGCACTGAGTCTCTCAAAGTGGAACTGAGTGTGAGACATCTGACATTCTCTCTATTGTATTTTCAGAGAATAGCAGCTATAAAGCAGGCCTTGAATGCACACAACATCAGTTTCTTTCTGAGGGGAGGATACTGGGTCTTAGTGACTTTAGCTGACTCCAGTTCAGGTAAATATATAAACAAAGCGCCCAACAGACCAACCTTTGGATGCTTGTCTGAGTTCTGTTAAGTGAAGGAGAAAATCTTAGTATCAATATAGATGTACATATAGACTCATACCTGTGTAGTTGCTTGGTACTTGTTACTTATAGATGCGTAAATGTATATGTAGTAAATATATATATAGACATATGCACACGTATATGTGGATATATTTTCGATTGTTACTTGTTAACAATCACTGTGAAATAAATATTTCTTAGATATTTCCATTTAGTCATACCTCATGATTTGTATCAGAAGCTTCTTGTTTTTTTCTGTGTAACTGTGACGTTAACTAAATACCTGTATTATACAAAACAGTGCCCTGAAGGCAGAGCCAACAAGGCTTCAAAAAAAAACATCTGTTGAAGCACTTTGGCTGCACTGGCTGCCGAGAAAGCAGAGCTGCTTTACTTCAGCCAGATATAACTCTGGGGGTCTGAGACATAACCTTGCATCTCTGCCTTGTATCTCTGATCTCCAAATCAACTGAGGTGAAGCTTGCTGTAGGGTTTCCACATTGCTAATCCTGTTTTGAGATAAGTTATATGCTTTTTCTGTGTTTAAAACAAATGGAAACAGGTTTTTTTGCATGCATTTCCTGCATCTCTAGATTCAGTATGTAACTGGAAACTGGTTGAAGAGAGTATGTGTGCATACATGTGTGTCTATTTTGAACAGAGATACATTAAAATGATGTTTTAACCAGAAAGTTCAGCTTTGACTTTAACCTTGTGTTAGAATGTCCTGTAATTTTTATTTGTTTATCATATCCCATAATATAGCCTTCTTTCTTATTTCAGTGTGTTGTGGGAGGACAGCTTAGCTGACCACAATGTTTGTGTAAATACTGGTGTGATATTTAATCTGTCAGCTCTCTGTAGAAGACAAAGCTCTTTTATCTAGTCTCTAATGTAGAATTATGCTACAGTTTTGCTGTGGTACCTCATCTGGTTTAAAGGGCTAGTATGCGTTAGCCAGCACAAAAGGCTGGGATTGAAAGAAGCCCGTGTTCATTCCAGCCTTTACCAATGTATGACCTTGATGAGTTCATTTGTTGTTTGGAGCCTTAGTTTCTCCATCTGTGAAATTAATACAGCCCTGCTTTTGCAACACATGTACTTAGGGTATGTGATCATTTCCTATGATAACTTTAGATGCTCAGAAAAAAACCCCACTGAGTGTGTAAATAATTAAATCTTCAGGATTTGGGGGTTTTGGTGGGGTTTTTTTGTTGTTGGTTTTTTTAATTAGTCCTCTGTCCTTCAGGCTAAAGTCACCAATTAATTTTGTGCTGTTGCCTTTTTCTGAAGAGGCTACAGCTAGAGTGAAAAGAAGAGGTTACACAAATAACAGAAAATGGTTTTGACCTGACAGTTAGATAGAAAAGAAAGCCCAAGAATGTGACTGATCTGAACGAGGACATGCTAAGCTGTTCTTTTATTTCATATTTCAGACTCTCAGAGGATTGGAGGAGGCAGTGGCTACTGGGCTATTGTGGTCCTTTTTGTTATCTGTCTAGTTGCAGTTGGGGCTTTCATCCTCTACAAGTTCAAAAGGCAAGTAAACCTTCATCAGCAACACATATATTTTAAGGATTAGGTTTATCTACAGATCAGCAAACCAGAGTTTGTATTTTGAAAGGGAGATTTCTTGAAGAAAAGTCCACCGCTTTGAAAATCGTGTTTTTCTGAACTTTTCAGACATCAAGGTACTGCACTGATGCTTGCTTTCACTTGCTGTGTTCCACGATAAATAGTAGCAATGTAGGAACTATGGAGAGTTTGTTCATCTTGCGTAAATAATATCATCAAGAAAGAGAGCTGAGCTAAAATATTATTCCTGATTAATTCCTACTTCATTACTCCTAGCAGTTATGAATAAACTAAAGCTATTGGGACAATGAGTGCATCTGCAATGCTGATTTGCTTAAAAAAAAAGTAGTTATATCAAAACGCGTAGCTCTCTAGAGTTTCTCTTTGCACGCATTACATTTTAATGGCTGGGGCAATGCCACATAGGATGAATGATGGAAATGGATTAGTGTTAATTTGACACTAGAGTGTGTTGAGAGGAGGAATAATTCTGGAAGTGGCCCTTATGCGAGACACCTTCTCAAAATTGACAAGACATGCTGTGCTATCCTTTGGCAGTCCAGAGTAACTGTAGTCCGCAATTGGTTTTAGACAGAGCTACCAGGGTACTGTGCAATTTAAAGAACTTTGTTCTTGTTCATATGAGTCTGTGTTATCATTGGCTATGCTCTTGGTATTTTTGTATCTCTGGGGCATTTAGAAGCTATGGGGTTTGAGCATACTGGAGACAAGCCTTCATCATCATCGAATCCTGATGTCCTTACTCAGTGAGGATTCCTATTGATTTGTCTCATTTTTTAAAGATTGATTTTTATTGGAAATAAACATCAGTTTATAGAAATGGGTGCAGCACCGAGTTTATGATAGCAGTAAGTGTAGGTAGCATTTAGGTAACAGTTTGTTTAGATAAAGAGGTTTTAAGTCAATAGAGAAAACCCCTTTTTTCCAATAATCTTTTCATTTTACTGACTGTAGCACCTAAGTTTCTTAGAGCTCATTGTGGCTGATTGCTCTAAAGAAAAAAGCACAGAATGCTGTATCAGACTGTCTACAACTGAATAAAAATCCATTTTGCTATTTTAGGTGCCTGCAGCAAGGAAAAGCATAAAAATGGTTGATGTGATGTAATTATATTATTTCAGTAGCAATACATGGAGGATTTGCTGTTTGTAGTATGGGATCATAAAAATTGTTTGTGATATCTTTCGAAAGCTGTAAGATTTATATCTTTTATTAGCTCTTAAATGAGAGCAATTAAATAACAGACACAATTACTGCATGGCAAAAGAAGTATCAAATATTCAAGAAAGGAAGAAAAAAATTATTTTCCTTGCGTTCTTTCTACAATATCCAATGAACCGTTGCTTTATAAACAGAGCTTTTATTAAGGTGGAAACAATAGTACAATTTGTAAATTGTAAGCTTTAATGTCTCTTGCACTTCCATATATAATTTGTGAAAATCATTTGCATTTAGATTTTCTGGGGGTTTAATTTAGGTTCTGAGTGAAGAGAATTGTGAGATATATTCAAATGTTTCTCAGTAGCCTGAAAACTGCTGTTGGCATTGAGGAATGACCATGCAGTAGTATTCAATTTTAGTCTGTATCATATCTGTTTCTGCGATATTTGACAGAATTATTTTAAATATTCCTGCAAAGCTTTTCCAAGATTTTTTTTTTTTTTTTTGGTTGCACCCTTCATTTGCAATTTGATCTTCAAAGAATATTGCGCACCTCATTGGTGCTATATTGAAAAATCTCTTTTTCCCTGTGTGCTCCCTGTGAATTCCTCTCCACCCAAATCTTTAATCCTTTAAAAAAAAAACGTCTTCCCTGTGTTTATGAAGATGGATGGTGAATTGCTTGATCCCCATGGAATACTTACTTGCAAGTATAGTCCCTTTAAAGTCAGTACAGTGAGTATGTAAGTTTACAAACTGGTCCATAGGGACTGAGGCTATGAAACTGAGTGTCCTTTATATATATAAAGGTTACAGGTTGTAATACACAAAGGTGGCTTGTCAATATTCTATGTCCATATATTAAAAATTATTTTGCTGAAAGAATGCTGTTGGCAACACAAATTGTTCAATTTTAGGAGATAATTTCAGCAGAACTCTTTCTGGGCCCTGTGGTAACTCAGACAACACGTGCAAATATAAATATGAATTATTTCCACATAAAAATTACAGACAAGTATAAAGTGTTGAAACGTTAATACTGTCCGTAATGTTTATGTATGAATCACAAAATTAAGGAGATGGAAGACATTGGTGGTGCTTTCATTTATCTAAGGTGATGGTCAGATATTCCCTTCAGAAAAGGGTTAAAACTCATTTTCCCATGCCCCAAGTCAGACAAAAGTTTATTAATCTTAGTTTTATCACTACACTGATTGGGTCTATAGGACTTGCAGTTGGCATTGAGGCACAGGCAAAGAAGGTCGTCTGCAAATGATTGCACGGACGTGCCTTGGACTATTGTCTCTCTTTCTCTCTCTTTGCTGGCCCAAAGGACAGTTCTTTACTTAAGGTTAAGTTTGATACCTGGAAAGTTTGCTAGATGAAAAGACTGGCTTGCAGATAAGATGGGGACTGGATTGGCAGGGAGGTTACAGCTTCATACATGAGAGCATTTCGTCCATTTGCAATGAGCAGAGCACTGTTCAGGACTTGTGATGAAAAGTAGAGAGAAAATAGTGAACTTCTGTGTAGACCATGGTACAGCTTCAACAGAAAACGGATAAACCTCTTCCAAACTGCCCAATGGTTCCTGAGCGCCAAGGCCCCTTGTTCCCCAAGTGTGGTCACTGCTCTCCCTGCCCGGATTATCTCTGACGTTCATGTCGTAAGAACTTGGATCTTAATTTACACTCATTTTCATCAGGCAGAACTGCGAGATGAAAGACGGTGTTGACAAGACATCAGGGACTAATCTAATACCTCTTTTTTATGAATCTTTCAGGGCAATCAGGACAGCTATGATGAAACTTTCTGCTCCTGTTTGATGTGCCAGTTTTTGAAAACTGCAATACCCAGCGCTAAAAATTGGTGTCCCTCGCAAGAAGTAAATCTCACAAGATTAGTTTAAGGGAGAGCAGTAATCTAAAAATAAGAGTCCTGCATAAGATTCTGTGTCAAATGCCTCCTGCAGAAAAACGAAGAGGGTATTTTATCTAATTAAGTAGGGGGTTAGAGGGAAAACAGTGGCAGCATCCTATAGAGGGAGTGGGATTTTGGCTGATTAATTATATGCAAAGTGAAAACCAGCACAGTCTCATCACTCCTGAAGGAATGCGCATTAAAAAGAAAAGATTAAAAATGTATTATTTCCCACTACTGTAATCAAAACTAAAATTGTAGGGTCTGCTGGATAATCAGAGCTGTCATGACTGTCTAGTTAATGATTAGGTGACTGCAGGTTATATCATTTTCAATATACCCTAATCCCAAACACTGACTAAGATGGCTGCTGCCCTCTGTTCTTACATACAGTAAAATTGGAAGCATCTATTCATTTTGTCTCTCCGTGCCCACCCCCCACCCCCCCATTTTATCTAATGGCCTGTTTGTGCATCCAGCCACTTCTCCCCAGGAACACGCGCTCAGAAAACTGGTGCTGGAGTCCCCCGAGCTCATGGAAATCTCAAGTGGTTCGTTGCTTTAGACAAAAAAAAGTAAAAAGCCAAAAAGTCTTGACACCTGCAGGGTTTTGATTTTTTGAGATCAGAGTGGGTAAGCAATTCAGATTAGGGCTGTTATTACCCAGTAAATGAAAAGTAAGTTTTAAATGATAAATAGTTACAGTTTTAAAAACTAATTCTAGTCATATCCCACTAATGAACAAAGATTGGTTTAGATAGTTTGGGGGAAAATTTTCAGGATGGCAGTAAGGAGCGAGAGGTAATAACCCAGCTGCTAAATCTGACTGTGGCTGTGGCACAAGAGGCAGTGCAGCCAACGAACATGGATGGTGGGCAAGCCAAGAATAATTTGCCTTTTCCTTGCCTTTATTTTCCAAGTATGGAAATCACCGATCTGATGCCTCAAGCAAACAATATGTTACAATACTCACTAGTACGCTTCAGTTGTTTAAACATGCAGGTAAAATGGACTACAGCTGCTTCGTTTGACCAGAAGAATATGAAACAGCTGGAAAATATTTTTGAGAAATCAGGTCCAGTTTTAATGGAGATCTGGGACCTGCATATATTTTTTTCTATACCATACCATCTTTACTGAATCTGGTTCAGTCAAAGAGCACTTATTCCATTCCCTTTGAAACGTTTATATTTTTTGTGGGTTTCAAGTCACCATCCAGAAAAGATTTCATCATCCTTTCAGAGCAAGCTTCTACGGTGTGGGGTCCTGGGCAACAGTATAGAGAAGGCAAATAGACTGTCTGCGCTAAGCAAAGTGGAGGAAAGGAAGATTCTGTTCTAGCCACATCAGAGCTGCCATATAATCATTATGTTACTAGGGGAAGATCTGAGATCAGCCTTATATTTTTCACATCTGTATAGCAGCGGGATACTAGAGTAGCCAAACCAGAGCAAATAGTTGGCTTTTCTACTTAGGTATTTTACCTGGTTAATAGTAGGAAAATCAATTCTCTAAAAGAGTATGAAAATCTTCATCTTTTAATTTGTATGCAAACTACTGCCAGTGTACTTAAAGCTGCATACATTGTTTTCACAAATCGCCGTGAATCTACTTCAGCCAAATTTATACCATTTTTGTGTGTCTCCCTTTTTTCCCTGCTACTATCAAGTGCCACTTTTGGTAAATGAGCCCCCTCCTGGGTTATTTCCACATTCTGGAGCAGAACTGTGTTATCTTTCTGCCTCATTGACTTACTATCTCATTTTCAGTCTCTGAGAAAAGCGATCTTTTTTTCCCCACCTTGCTTATACTACTTTTATGTTCCATGAGAGCAAGTTTAGTCCCAATCCATGCCATTTAGTTATAAAAAAACAGGCACTAATTTAATGATCCATAACATTTCATAAAAACTTCGTCAGAAATCAAAGTAATAGCATGTAGAAAAGATTTCTCAAATGAAAGAGGCAAGTAAATCAGGAGTGCCTTAAAGCACAAAGAAGTCAGTCATCTGAACATTAATCCAACATAATAAAGCCAACACCACAATGAAGTATTCTATTTAATGGATTATTATTGTTGTTGTTAGTTTTATTTAAGTTCCAAGAGAATGCTACATTATTCCATATCATTTGCCATATGAATATGTTCCTATTTTTTTATACTAAACAGAATCCTAATCAAGCCTCTGGAAAATGAAGTTGCATAAAGACCAATGAATATTGGCTCCACAAGGAAGGAATTGAAAGCCAAATAAACTAGAGAGTTTAAATAAGTGGGAATCAATATCTCATCCCCCTCCTGCTGTTCCTTACTGCTGAACATTTTTAAGTGCAAACAGTTTCGGATATGAACTGATTAGAATTTATTAATATAGGGAAGAAAAAAAGTGCTTTCTGGAGTATCTTCTGAAAGGTGTGAGACCTGGAGAGCTTGGTGAAAGCCATATGCTGTGATGTTCGTTAGTAGTTCTGTGCAGAATTAAGTCTCCAGTTCATATGGAGACTTATGATCCTCAAACCACGACAAGCAGACATGAATATTTCTTCTTCCTCATGACTGAAATAAAATGCTACAGAGAAAACAAAAGGAACTAAAAATGTAAACCATGGAGTGCTGCTCAGCAGAGGTAATTGTCTCCAGTGATGGATGCGAAGCACATGCATTTTGCAGCTGAAGAGTAAACCCCCAAAAGAAACTATTGCATAATCTTTTTCTCTGTTCTTATAAGTGTGCTTTCAATTTTCAAATTGCTGATATAAATCTCTTGGGTCAAATTTCATGTCTTGTCATGTTTTCACAGTAGTCTTTTATGTAGACCCAAGCATTTCAGCTCTGCCTACTTCAAACAGTTACGTTGGACTCAACATAAATTGCTTCCTTAAGGAAGACCAAAGCACATCAGGGTACACAAGGATTTTTCTCCATATAATTAGGTGTAGCAGCTTTCTCCTAGTGAGGAGCGACTGGAAAATTGCCAGAATCAGGCCCATCTTTAGCAAGGATTCAGTATCCGCATCCTGTTTTATCCCACAGTGCGGTTGTCCCTTATAAACAGAACATCTGGCCCATGTGTTAAAAATGCCTTTTGAAAAGGCTTGGACTATCATTTTCTTCAGTCTGGTTGAGTCTCATCCTTGTAAAACTGAACCAATATGAAACACGTAGAGATCTCTATAATGTATAAAAGGTCAAATGCCTACAGTGTATGCCTTCGCAAGACCCGTAATATTCTCCTTCCTCCCATCCGTATTCCATGTTGCAATCTAAGATGCTCTCCTCTCTAAGTGTGAGGAGCAAAGAAAAGTATGGAAGAGTCACTGAGCACCTCAACTTTATACCTTCCACAAAAGATCTGTGTTTAGCAGGATTGGGCTCATGAGGTTTAGGTGAGTGAGAAATAACAGATGCTTTTCTCCTTTTACCCATAACCCCTCAAGGAGTGCTCTTAACAACAATATGTTTAATGGTTACTTGTGAACTTGTGAGGTTTCTTCATTCAGGAACCCCTTAATATGTTTAATAGTATATGTTGTGATTGTGGTAGCCTCTAACTAGTAAGTCTTACCAGAGTCGTGAGTTGAAGCCTCAGGATTTACATCAAAGGGCCCACCTTGTTGACCTGGTTTCAGACAGATCCTTCAGCCTGGGCAGACAACAGTTAGACTAGCAGCTCTGCTCCCTTAACTTAAGGGCAAAGGTCTGATGTGCCATATGGGTTTGATATGGATAACATTTTTATTATGTCAAAAATATTTTGATAATGCTATTGATGCTTCTACAATCTGTCAAATACAGTTTAGGGAAGGTCCCCTAATTATTGCAGAAACATATGTGCTAGTTCTGCAGATGTGTTGCAAAGACATTCTTCTGGGTTTTTTTTCCCTTAGGCATTTGGCGGTGGACTGAAAGGGAGCAATTTGACAGGTTTGATGCAGTCTGAGTGAGAAGGATATTGTTCTCCACATGACCAGTTTCATTAGCAGACACATTAAAAACAGTCTGGAGTTACTGGCCTTAGAGAAAAAAGTAAAAATTAATTACCTAATGTATTTGTTTTGGTAATGAGGAATGTCCTTCGCCCTTTCAATGTGGTGTTTTTCATCCAATTAATGGGAGGATAGTGATGCAGAGCTTGGCTTCATGTGTATGTTTGTGTTGGAGGAACCCTTGGGCCTGTTGAAGTGGTCATAATAGTTGTGTTGTGTTACGAGACCTTCTTTCCATCCTCGTCCTTTGCATTTCGTTGGTCCTGTGCTTTATTTACTTCATACTCACTAAGACAGAGAAGAGAGCAAGAGCAGTCAGATTGCCTTCTTTGTGCCGCTTATAAATAATGAGGTAAAATACCTGATTTCTGTATATATATAATTTTGTGTGTGTATACTCCTACCTATACGGATATGTGTGTGTACATATATAGGTATACAGGATGCAATTCATTTCTTGGATAGTTCAAATTAAAGGGAGGAGATCCTCTTCAGTCATCTTTCATTGTTTAGTAATTTCTATTTATTCTAATTACTTTGATGCAACAGAAGGTGCCATTCAAAAAAGTTTGCTGCAGTAAGTTTTCTCTCAAACTAAGGCAGTGCCACCTGATAAAGAACGTTTCTTCCAAAATGACATTTAAAGACAGGTCATCTTCGAAAGCCTAGAGAAAACAGAGCAACCTGTGTATTTATCCAGCTTTCAAATTGCTGACAAAATATGGAGAAGGTGGTCGTTCTTAGAGAGATGCCTAAAAATTAGCGTAACTTTTTCTACCTTCTCACTGTCTAAGGGAGCTCAGCAGAAACTGCAGCTTAACCTCAGAAGTTCAACCCCGTTTTCTCTTTTCTTCTCGTGGTCTACCCGTTGCAGTTTAAGCACAGACTTTGACAGCGTTGATCTGCTGCCATGCTGATCAAGCTGTCAGGCTGCTTCTTGTAGTGTAGGAAACAGAGCTCACAACCTGCAACTCCCTAATCGGAAGTGTCTGCTTGGTGCCTAGGAAAGGATGTCCTTTTGTGCCCAGAGAGATTGCAGGTGAATGCAGCTACAGCGAAGGGTATGGCTCTCTAGAAATGTTTAAACCGTAATTTGTGTTACAAAGTTACAAGTCTACGATTATTCCCTTTGATTTTACAAAGTCTGTAAGTTAATCTAGTTAAGAACTCTCTATCAATAGTTACTGTTAAGCCTCCCAGGCTCAGCCACAGTGCTAATTGTCCATTAGAACTGATAGAGCCATTTAATAACGTGCTTTTTGTTTTTTCTAGATTCAAATCGGAATGAATGAATTAAATGCTGTCTGATGTGGAAAGTTTTGTCTAATTCAGCAATTCTGAGTAGTCCTGGGGCAAGCTCTACTCTCTGTCTCCTTCAGTGCTGCCTGCTTAACTTCAATAACCTTCCCTGTCATCTTATTTGCCCTTATTGATGGCTATTTACCTCCTTAGTACTTACCGCTTACTCCTGGCCTACTGATTCTTCACTCTTTCGTCCCTTTCCATTCTCTGTCTCCTGGAGTTCTCCTGCTTCTTTCTCCTCAACCCTGATGGAGTATGAGAGTGCTATTTGATGCTATCACACATCTTCAGTGTCAGCCCACATCATCAGGGAGATGTGATCATAGAATGGTTTGGGTTGGAAGGGACTTTAAAGATCATCTAGTTCCAACACCCCTACCATGGGCAGGGACATCTTCCACTAGATCAGGTTACTCAAAGAACCATCCAACCGTCCTTGAACACCTTCCTGGGAGGGGGCACCCACAACTTCTCTGGGCAACCTGTTCCAGTGTCTCACCACCCTCACAGTAAAGAATTTCTTCCTAATGTCTAATCTAAATCTACCCTTCTTCAGTTTAAAACTGTTACCCCTCGTCCTATCACTACGGTCCCTGGTAAAGAGTCCCTCTCCACCTTTCCTGTAGGCCCCCTTTAGGTACTGTAAGGCTGCTATAAGGTCTCCCCAGAGCCTTCTCTTCTCCAGGCTAAAGAACCCCAACTCTCTCAGCCTGTCTTCACAGGAGAGGTGCTCCAGCCCCCTGATCATCTTTGTGGCCCTCCTATGGACCCACTGGAGCAGGTCCATGTCCTTCTTATGTTGGGGTCCCCAGAGCTGAACACAGTACTCCAGGTGGGGTCTCAGGAGAGATGATGATTGTGACCCAGCTTAAAGTTTGTGAAGACACCTGGAACCAGGAATGAATGCCTGTTGGGCCTTTTTATTGCTTGAGTTCTTAAAAATAGGTTTTCTGTGGGTTTAGTGGTTTTTGTTTTTGTTTTTTTTTTTTTAGTATTGTTCAATGTTTGTCAGTCTTAGTCAAGAAATTGATGCTTAATTATTACATTGGTATGAACATTGTGATGAGGCAGTTATGTAAAACTGTGACTGAGAATAAGGAGTTGGTACGTTTAGGTTGTGAACTCAAAATTAAGGAAGGGTGGGATTGGTGCTATTTTGTGATTCTGGTGTGCTTCGCTCTGCTTCGCTCTGCTCTGGTGCCAGTGTGTATGCAACACAAAGGAACTCCATCTCAAGACTTTTTCTCCTTGTCCAATTTAGGAAACTGCCAGGCAGAAATGTCTATGCCCAGATGCACAACGAAAAAGAGCAGGAGATGACAAGCCCTGTTAATCATAGTGAGGACACCCAGAACATCATCCAGGGTGAGGAGTTTATTGATGATGATCTGGACTCTCAAACACTAGGTAACGCAAGAGGTAACTTCATTTTTAGTTCACAAATTTTTGTAAGTAACTGATTTTTAATTGATGTTCGTTTTCATTTTAGCTTTTTTTCGTTTTCTGCTCAGACTCAGGAGGACGCAAATAGTACACCGCCAACAGAGGATTATCTCAGTTGTCTTCTTTTGGCTTGCTTGTGATACAGGCTAATGTATGGATGACATGCTATATAGAGTGTGAGTACAGAGATAGTACAGTTTAATGTCAGGAGACTTACCTGGACAATTTTAGAGAGAAATTATATTTAGTAGAACAAAATATAATAGGTAACATTTGAATTAACTCAACAATCCCCTGTATATAGTTGAAAATAGCATTTAGGCCAGAAGGATTTGTAGAGTCAATGTTTCCACGATTTCAGATGGATTGTATCTAGATCCATTGCTATATTTGCCATCATATTCCAGTGGCATTTAAAGTTTTCATGATTAGAAACATTAAATTTATTCCTGTATAAAAAGTATCATAAGTCTTCCCTCTTTTAGCTGGTAACTTTCTAGTATTCATGGGCTGGTCATAAGGAACGCATGAGGGAAACTTTCTATGAATATCTCTCAGTGCAAATGATTTCAGTATCAGGTGGAAGTGTATATGCTGGCACCCTGTGGTTATTTTTAATGTATCATAGATTGCTGATCTGTAAAGTTCATTTCTTGTAAAATTTACCATTACTGCTTTCAGGTCACAGGCTGAAAAGTGTAGGACAATGAAAAAAAGCTCCCCAGTTCCATTTCTACACGTTTTGTGAAAATAAATCAGATAACCCAAAACCTTTGGGATTTGTAGCAGTAGATTCATGGTGTAACAGGTGACTGTAATGTCTTCATGAACCCACAGAAGAAGATGTGTTTTAGCTGCACCATAGGTAGCCTGGGGAAGGTCAGAATTTTGGCAGAGGAGAGATTTCTTTATCTTGGGTTTCANACTACGGTCCCTGGTAAAGAGTCCCTCTCCACCTTTCCTGTAGGCCCCCTTTAGGTACTGTAAGGCTGCTATAAGGTCTCCCCAGAGCCTTCTCTTCTCCAGGCTAAAGAACCCCAACTCTCTCAGCCTGTCTTCACAGGAGAGGTGCTCCAGCCCCCTGATCATCTTTGTGGCCCTCCTATGGACCCACTGGAGCAGGTCCATGTCCTTCTTATGTTGGGGTCCCCAGAGCTGAACACAGTACTCCAGGTGGGGTCTCAGGAGAGATGATGATTGTGACCCAGCTTAAAGTTTGTGAAGACACCTGGAACCAGGAATGAATGCCTGTTGGGCCTTTTTATTGCTTGAGTTCTTAAAAATAGGTTTTCTGTGGGTTTAGTGTTTTTTGTTTTTGTTTTTTTTTTTAGTATTGTTCAATGTTTGTCAGTCTTAGTCAAGAAATTGATGCTTAATTATTACATTGGTATGAACATTGTGATGAGGCAGTTATGTAAAACTGTGACTGAGAATAAGGAGTTGGTACGTTTAGGTTGTGAACTCAAAATTAAGGAAGGGTGGGATTGGTGCTATTTTGTGATTCTGGTGTGCTTCGCTCTGCTTCGCTCTGCTCTGGTGCCAGTGTGTATGCAACACAAAGGAACTCCATCTCAAGACTTTTTCTCCTTGTCCAATTTAGGAAACTGCCAGGCAGAAATGTCTATGCCCAGATGCACAACGAAAAAGAGCAGGAGATGACAAGCCCTGTTAATCATAGTGAGGACACCCAGAACATCATCCAGGGTGAGGAGTTTATTGATGATGATCTGGACTCTCAAACACTAGGTAACGCAAGAGGTAACTTCATTTTTAGTTCATAAATTTTTGTAAGTAACTGATTTTTAATTGATGTTCGTTTTCATTTTAGCTTTTTTTCGTTTTCTGCTCAGACTCAGGAGGACGCAAATAGTACACCGCCAACAGAGGATTATCTCAGTTGTCTTCTTTTGGCTTGCTTGTGATACAGGCTAATGTATGGATGACATGCTATATAGAGTGTGAGTACAGAGATAGTACAGTTTAATGTCAGGAGACTTACCTGGACAATTTTAGAGAGAAATTATATTTAGTAGAACAAAATATAATAGGTAACATTTGAATTAACTCAACAATCCCCTGTATATAGTTGAAAATAGCATTTAGGCCAGAAGGATTTGTAGAGTCAATGTTTCCACGATTTCAGATGGATTGTATCTAGATCCATTGCTATATTTGCCATCATATTCCAGTGGCATTTAAAGTTTTCATGATTAGAAACATTAAATTTATTTCTGTATAAAAAGTATCATAAGTCTTCCCTCTTTTAGCTGGTAACTTTCTAGTATTCATGGGCTGGTCATAAGGAACGCATGAGGGAAACTTTCTATGAATATCTCTCAGTGCAAATGATTTCAGTATCAGGTGGAAGTGTATATGCTGGCACCCTGTGGTTATTTTTAATGTATCATAGATTGCTGATCTGTAAAGTTCATTTCTTGTAAAATTTACCATTACTGCTTTCAGGTCACAGGCTGAAAAGTGTAGGACAATGAAAAAAAGCTCCCCAGTTCCATTTCTACACGTTTTGTGAAAATAAATCAGATAACCCAAAACCTTTGGGATTTGTAGCAGTAGATTCATGGTGTAACAGGTGACTGTAATGTCTTCATGAACCCACAGAAGAAGATGTGTTTTAGCTGCACCATAGGTAGCCTGGGGAAGGTCAGAATTTTGGCAGAGGAGAGATTTCTTTATCTTGGGTTTCACCTTTGTTTGTTGTCTATGTCTTTATTTTCACTTGCTGAACTGTGTGCTGCTTCTAGGTTCTTGGAGGTGTTAGCTTTGAGCACAAGGGAAGAATCCAGCCTTCTGCTTTGCTTTGTGTATTTCTGTCTTTTCTTTGACAACCTTTGTGTATGAGTATCACTGTGTTTTCATTCAGATTTTGCAAGACAACCTTGATTGCACTCCTGACTCTACCGGAGTTAGTTCCAAAAATAACCCTGGAAAAACAAAGTCTATGTTAAAATTGTTTGATCAGCTCATCTCCGAGGTCTTTAGAGGAGAAGGCTGAATGCTAACAAAGTCTTTGCAGACATGACTGTTAAAGTGGAGCATTCAAACACCTCTAGTAATGTACAAAAGCATAACTTCTTTTAATGGTAGAAAATCCCTTATGGCCTATTTATATAAGGCAGCTTGGGATGCAGGAATAAAGAAATGCTATGCTGATTTGTAATGCATTCAGAAATAATCTGTACTTGCCCTGCACTCCTTACTTGGAGAACAAAAAAATTCTTGTATCTGGGCAGAGCATTATTAGGGGTAAAGAGTGCAAGATCATGATGTTTTGATGTGAAACCTAATGCAAGTGCAGATTTCGAGGTGATTTGTGCTTCTAGCAGGTTGTCAACACCAGCAGCATTTCCAGCGGAGTGTAAAGAGTTCATTTCTGTGGATCATAATCATCCATATTCGTCAGCTGTGGTACAGCTTTTAGACACAAGACTTATTTAAGACATAAAACTATACTTCTGCTCGCTATACTGTTTTGTTGCTTGCACTACTTTCCACTAGCTCCGGTATCGCTCAGTACTGCCAAGAAAATATTCCTGTTAATGATACTCCTCTATTTTATCTGGCTAGAGTATGAAACATGTTATAATCCCTGCTTTATATTAAATTCTGTTTTACAACATTATTTGCAGAAGATTCCTATGCTATGGAGATCCCTTCTAGTTCTGGTGAGCTTTCTCCCTCCCTGTTGGGAGATGTCAGTAGCAGCCTCCGCTCCATGCACAGCAGGGTGTTACAGGCCTGGGTTTCTGTTTGTTCTCTCTCTTCTCATAACTTTTGAATTTCCACAGTACAGTATTTCCAGACTCACCCATCCACTTTTTTTGTTTTCTATATATTTTATGTTGCCTACTTTATCGCAACCCCCACCTTGGGACTCCTCAACACCATTACCTTGCAGTGACTCCTTCTGGGAGAAGTGGCAACTTGAACAGCTACAGAGTTCCCCTATTGCTGATGCCGGTCAGTGTCCAGTCCCAGGTCAGTGGCATGTTGAATGGATGCCTCAGGTTCCATTCTCTTCCCTCACCTGCACCCCTCGAGACAACTACACCTTTTTAAGCCACAAAGAGAACCAACTTATGCTGTCACTGGGATAGAAACCCTAGGAATTCGCCACAAATCCACCACCATGAGCAAAAGCTTTGCGCGAAAGTATACTGTAGGTACATGGAGCTGTTGCACCAACCTTCATCTGACCTGTTGTTTGATAAAGCCACTCTCTTTATGTGATTGACCTGTCCCTGCAATAAAAGGGGGATTTATTGTAAAGTGCCTGAAATACACTAATGCTGGCCTTTTGTTTCTGTATTTTTGTAGGCAATCACTCAGGCGTGGTTTTGAGCATCAACTCCAGAGAGATGCACAGTTACCTGGTTAGCTGATATTTACAGCTGAACGTAAAACCCGAAAGACTCTTCTCTGTATCGTTTTATTTTTCCCTGGTGATGTCACAAAATTGCAAATATGGCTGTAAATGCTGGTGGAGAGGAGGTTCCTTATTGGTCCCGTGGAAAAAAGTGTCCGTCATCAGTTACCGGGGAAGAAGGCTAATACATCTTGTGTTCACTCTGTGGCCTGCGAATTCGTTAGGATTGAAACTCAAACTATGGTAGCAAAGTTGTAGCCCTAGGCACCTTCAATGCCACCTTCTTTCTTTTCTGTATATGCTCTAGTTCTTTATGTTTATTTTTAGAAGGATTGACTGTAACTTTTTAACTGTATTTTTAATTGAGATATTCAGCGGAAGGCTGGAACTCTTCAGCCTGAAAAGGTGATTTTTACACAAGCGACTAGACCAGAACAGATGGTTGGTTGATCACAATGACATTTTTTCAGGAGGCTGAGTGTTTCTGTACTGGGAGAGGACTGAGCGAGGAGACAAATGTGCTCCTAGTCAATACAAGCTCTTAATTTAAATGTGTGAGACAATCTAATGAATTTAGGTTTAGGCCCTTCTGTGGATTAAAAGATGTAAACTGTTAATTAAGATATCTCATGATATAGGATAATGCTCTTGTAGGTGTAGCAAGTCCTGACAAACCATCAGCACTGGTATCTTGCCCAATCCCACCCCGTGTGAAAGAAAAACACCAGCTTGATGCTATTTCCAGACCAGGTGCCTTCACTTGTGGACAGTCATTTTAGTTGCTCTTTCTTGTCTCCTGAGCGAGCACCTCTAGGACGATGGCAGCTGCCAGATGAGTTATCCTGTAAAACCCTGTGCTGGTGGCCTGTCTCTTTTTAGATTTCCAGAGAGTGTAAATACCTCTTTTAAGTTGCTTTATTTGTATGGTTATTTTTTTAAAACTTCCTATTAGGACAGAGGTGCCGAGTAGGTCAGTCCTCCGGGCAGGACTGGGTAGCACACCGCTGTCCCCTTCCCACCTGCATCCTTCTTTGGGATTTTCCCTGGCTGCTTGCCCTTGCAGGCAGGGGTGGGCAAACTCTTACCTGACCTTTGCCTCTTGGGTTGATTTGACAATCTGGAGGGCCATGATGGGCTGTGATTCAGGGCTTTGTATTTCCTTTCCATCACGACAGGGGGCCACTCAGTCCCTACAGCTGCTGGCCCCTATTTCTACAGGGAGGGTGGCTGGGCTTCTGTAAGAGCTGCCTGCAGAAAGGCTTGTGAGTCAGGTCAGAGTTTCCTAATCCCAGTTTTGTGAGTTGGGTCAGAGTTTCCTAGTCCTGACCTCTGCATCCCTAGGGAAGCAGCAGTGGGGTGAATCCACACCCCACTGGTCTTTTCCCGGGGGTTTATGGAGCCATGTAGGAAACAGGCAGTGGTGTGATGAGTTTAAACATCTGGCATCCTATGTGTCACAGCTGCCTGAAATTAGGATGCTTCTCTCAGAAACCTATATAATCTCTTCACTTTTTGCCTTCGATAGAGAATAAATAGCTCTTTACTCCCTGAATGTCATACTGATGCTAGTGGCAAGCTTGTACACCACCTTGCCTAAGGATACAGATAGCTAACTACATCTTTCTGAATAAACAAGCAGAAAATAATGAATGCTGGTAAGACAGAAAAGAACTGTCTTAAAATTATTGTATGCATTCCGTGTAGCTGTGGATATCCTAGAGCATATTGTCATCAAATGCAGCAGACTGGGATGTAGTAATTTAGTGTAGTACTGTAGGCTCTCACAAACCCCACAGGATGTATATGTAAAGCACAAGAAAATCTAGATTATGAACTTACTGTAAGGAACTAGGTGGAAGAGTTTAAGTGAAGATTCTGAAAAGCCCTTGCAAACTCCTCAGGAAAATAATTTCAAAAATTATTCTAAAATTTCTGCCTATGTAGTTGTAGAGTGCCATGCAAACTGATTCAGAGAAGCAATGCTCTAGCCGACTGTTGTATGCCAGACTGTAGAAATCCAAGGTGTTACATGTATCTGGGTTTCTTGAAGAGAAGTGCAAATACAAAATGTGCTGTGCGTTGGAAACTCTTGGGATCGTTGCACCAGAGGCTTTCTGTTCTCACCAGCCCTTTATGCTTTTTCTAGTGGAAATGAGCTGGAACAGAGAATAAAATAGCATTGCGAACAACTTACTTGTTCCTGTGAAATAGATCTGAAGTGGGTTATTTGTATAGGGCAGGTGAGTAGTGGATGAGCCTCATGGATGAGGGGCGGGATGGAAGTTCTAGTTTGGGGTTGTTCTCCCACAGTTCGTCTGATTGGCGGACACTGTTGGAACTAGGTCACACATCTAATTTATGCTTTAACAGCTATTTTTATACATTTCATACAGGGTGATTTGTGTCTCTGATAACAGGAGTCTTTTGGAACACCATAGAATATTTAGCTGCTTGGTACTCTAATTAACACTTAGCACAATATAGTGCCTGTAATAATGTTTTTCGATGCTTATTAATTTGATTCGTGCAGCACTCCTGTGAGGTTGGTTTGTCATGTCTTAAAAACACTGTTTTCTAAGGGGTTCTCAGTATTGCTGTAACTGTATTAATAATACCCAGGAGATAATAAAGAAAACCTTTGATTCCCTGGCAAGAGTAACTTTAAAATGAGTTATTTTAAAACTGAGAAAATACCATTACCATTCTTCCATTCATGGTGTCTTGGTTTATCTTTAAATGAAAAGTCTCCCTAGTGCTAGATTTCAAATCTCTTGAACTATGTCCGTGACATCTTAGCATTTTATCCTTTATATGTATCCAAAATCCCGATACATGCATATACAGAAACACAGAGTTGTTTCTATGCACAAACACTAGCCACACATGCACGCACACACACACGCAGTATTTGTATGTATTCCAGTTAAATTTGTTAGTGAGGAAGGGTGATTCGATGGCTAAGAAACAGAAGATGGTTGTCAGGTACCTGGATTCTGTATGCAGACTTTGGGCAAGTTACTTAACCTGTATATGCCTCGGTTTCCCCACCTGTAAAATTGGACTGATAGTAATTACCTACCTCACAGGGGTACTGTGAGGCTAAAATAATCACTGTTTGTTCAGGATCTTCAGAGTGAAAGAATTTTGTGAGCATAAATTATTAATACTTTCGCTTTCTTTGTTTTACTTGTAATTATCGCTGGTATTAACAATAGTTTACTGAAACAAGATGCAATTATGTATAAATGTAAAAAATGCGTAATTTGAAAAAGGTACATCACTGCTTAAAAAAAGATAATTTGATTTAAAAACTGTTATTGGAACATGTTGTTACATGGCAGTATTGCAACATTGGCTGTGATTTTGCTAAGTTATATGCTAGTGTCTTAAACTTACTTTTCTGCAATGTTATTTGGTCAAAAGCCTTATAATAATGGGTACAGTGATACTTATCAACATTGATACTGAACTATACTGAAACCGACAAAACTGGCGATGTGTTGGCCTCATTTACATCTTTTGACCCTCTTAAACTCTTACGTATTTGCAATTCCAAGAATACCCTATACTTTTCAGAGTGCTCCAAGGAGTACTGATTTGAAACATTCTAACAGAGCCATCAAGACTTAACGGCTGTTATCTTTGCTTTCCCTTTTGACATTGAATGTTTTATATGTCTTTGGAAGTGCTCAGAAATGCTCAGAAGACGTTTGGGGAAAATCCACACATGGTGTAAATTCATTTCTCAAAAATAAAAGCAATATAAACCAATGTATGGTTTTATACCCTGTAGAAGAGGGCAGTGGAAAGGACTGTGAAGAAATAGAAGGTGCCAGCCCTGAGGCAAGATGTTGTTATCTCCAATTCACATCCAATTTCTTTGAACTATTTTAGGATATTCTCACTGAATTATATCCTTCTTAATGAGTTTTCTGCTTTCAGCGACAGTGTAAAGAGGAGTAAAGTGTTTATTCATATAAAGTAGATGTCTCTGGACAGACAGAGACAAATCAGCGCGTTGCCATTAGTAGTTCCTAGTAGAAAGCAGATTTCGTCTGAAATGGTGATGATGATTAGTTGTGTTTTAGGTCCAATGAGACATCCCTTTAGAGGCAATACTCTACTACTGCATGCTATCTCTGTAATAGAGGTCAGCAGAATGGAACTGCAGTGGTTTCCATCCTCCTTACACAAATATGTGCTCAAAGACATGTGGGGGGTTTTTATTATTTGTAGGAAATTAAATACATGCATTTGTATGCAGTAACTTTTTGATGATGAACCAGTGGTTCTGATATGCTTTGAATTTCTAGTGTTATTTCAAGTCAGATACAACGTTGCTAAGTTGATAAAATCAATGACAATTTCAGTCGTAGATTTTTCCTATGTTTCCTATAAAACAATGTTTTGTAATTTTCTAGTAATGAGGCTTTGGAGGGGAAAAGAGAGACTAAAATCTTTATTTCATTGCAGAATCCCTGACAGTTGGAGGTGTTATTGTATTGATACCGCTGTATTGTTTCCATCTTCATTTTTATTTCAGAGTTTTAGATGAAAGTAAGTGCACATTTCTCTCGAAATATTTGCTTTCCACCGGGAAGAAATGTATAAGCATTTACCTTTATAAATATTGATTTCTGCAATGCAAAATTTTTTCGTATCTTCTAAGTTTAACCAAAAAGCTGCTTCCTGGCTCCTTTTCTGTTTTAGTCCCAATTGCACATTGCCTCTACAACTTTTTTTATGAGACTGGCATATAGCCTGATCTTACCAGTCTGAGAAAGTCTTTCTAAGACTTTCATTAGAATAGCATTTAATTGCCTAGAAGTAGTTACAGGATCTGCTCAGACCATTTTCCTAATGTTAAGTCTATATGTTCGTGTTCTTTATTTCCTTTCAGTATTAGTCTTCTCAGTGCCATTTAAATACATGTTTATTCCTGTCATGGATATATGTGTAATGTTTTTCACTTACTTTCAGACTATAATCATCAAAGTGACAAATTTTGAAATAACTCAGACCCCCAGTTAGCTTTTGCAATTAAAAGCCTGGCCCCGCAGTCTTTGGGAAATGTCAAGCTGTGCTCTCTTAATTTCTTAATCTTTTTCCTAAGTCAGCCCTTCTACCCGATGGATCACCTTGGCAGCTTTTCTTCCAATTCGTTTTGTAACCTCAAGCTGGAGGGAGTGCAGAAGGGTTTCTTGATGTTGAGATGGACTAGAACAGCTCACTTCCCATATCTGAACGGGAATGTTCTGGGGACAAAGTTTTAATTCTTCCTTGCTTTTCAAGTATGTTGCATAGAGCAGAGAGGATTATACATACCGTCAGGGAAATAAGGACCTGTAGTGATACTTCAGGATGGTGTGAAGGCTAAAGAATACATTCCTCCTCTCCCCCCCCCCCCCCCCCTTCCCTATTAAATTGATACATACAGCAAGTTAANCCCCTCCCCCTTCCCTATTAAATTGATACATACAGCAAGTTAATTTCGTGATTTTTAATATGTGAGATCTCCTTTCTTTAAGTCTTTGGCCCTGGCCTTTTTCATGTTTTTAAATGGAGGAGGAGATGACTTAAAATATGAATTATGGAGCCATGTATGACCAAATGAGAGATTTTCATTCTTTTCATCCTTTTTTTCCCCCCACATGTGAGGCTTGTCAGAATTACTATTTTCAGCTAGTTTATGTGCTGGTAGCGGAGATGATCTTCTGGAAGACAGTATCCGAGACAAGAAATCCTCGAAGGCTTAGAAATGTGTACTCTGAAGTGCAATGATATAGCTAGATGAACAGTGCTAGGCTATGAATATGCTGGACAAAAGAAAATCCTTATCAAAGAGCTGTTATGGTTTGTATTAAAATACTTTTTTTAATAGCATCTCTAAAAATACATGTTCTTAATTGCATATTCTTTGTCTCTGTCTCCTTCTAGATTGATTTTCTTTTAGGAGTGACATTTACTAGCCCTGAAAAAAAGTGGATTCTTTCCCTTACACAAGTAATTCTGTTTAAAATTATTTCCTTGCAACACTTGAAACCATTACACAAACTTAAGCTTTATTGATCGGACTTGATTTCTGAGTTTCTGTAGAATTTGCATCTTTACACTGATTTGTTGCAATACAGTGGACGTAAAGCCCTGTTGGGCAGCAATAATACATGCAGCAGTACATGGTGCTACTTAAATACTGTGCCTTTGTTGCACGTATTTTTAGTGGTATAATGAGTATATTAATCACCAGGAAGGCCAGGCATTCCAAATAACTTTCTTAGTATGTCTTATATTTCTATGTATTTGTTGCTAATTTTAGTCAGATTTTGATACTTGTATTTAGTTCTTAGTGACAGTGTCTGCTCTTGCAGATCAAAGGGCAAGAATTGGCTTATTCCGTTTTTTTAAAAAAAGTATTAATTCACAACATTTGCTTATTAATTAAAACAACTTAAAAAGAAAATCTTCCCTAAATGGTGAAAGAGATGCTTTTTCATGAGAACAGGTCATATAGGAAAACAGCAGACTTGTATCCGCATGGTTTTTGAGGCATGAGAAAACTAATCTAAAGAAGAATATTTTAATACACTGCTTATGTCCTAGATTCACAGAAGAGGATTTAAATGGTTAAGATTACAGAATATCATCACAAATTTGGGAAGTGCCCAATTCACTGGCTCCGTTTGCTTGTAAATACACTCCCCTCTTTGTTCGGGGTTCATCTTTAGAGATGCTGAACTCTTCAGAGAAGTGACATGTGTTGTTTAACGCATCCAACTTTTTGCTAAGTAAATTGGTGACACTTTATAGAAAAAATTGTCTGATTTTCCATTCTCTTCTGTTTCTCCTCATTTCTTCACCCTTCCTTTTTTTTTTCCTTTTGTTCTTTTTCATTATTGCTCTGCCTTGCCTGCCTCCTCTTGGTGACAGTTCTCTACTGTCCACTTTTTTCTTCCTTGCTTTTTGTTTTGCTTTATGCTCTGTTTCTATCTATGTTTTGATTTGGATACGCACCCTACTATGTCCTGAGTGATAACAAGAAGAATCACGATTTCTTCCCCATCCCTGTCTGTCCTCTGAGCTCTGCTGTAATACCTGGGTTGATGTAGTTCCTCTGTGCTTTGTCTCTCCGCAGATCTTTCTTCCTGTTTCTTTCCCTCTTTTAGTTCTTTTATTCCTCTCACTTTTAATTTTGGCTCTATTTTCTGTAAATCTATCTGGAACTCTTCCCTTTAACCTTTCCAGGACTTCTCTCAGCTGCTTGTCCCAGAGAGCACATACTTCGAGTCTGAGATGTGGGTGACTGTTGTACTCCCTGGAAGAATAATAAACTTAAAACTAGCATTTTCCTATGTCATCCATGTATGTATTGACCTTGCTGTCTCTCTGTAGTGGAAAATATATATTTAATTGACAGACAGCTATACCCATTATCTCCCATATGCCTCCTTCTGCCTCATTTCAGATTATAGGGATGAGACATGGTGTTTGCATGAGTTTCCTGGAACACAGCAAGGGCTGGCTTGCTTTGCCAGCCCTTCAAACTGGCAGATGCAGAATTGCAGCAAGGTTGGGCAGAGACACCTGGCCAGACCATTGGGCAGAATTTGCATTTCAGTATGGGAAATATTGAGTCCCAAGCTAGTACGTAGCCTTTTAGATAAATTGTTAACAACCTGAAGCTGAAGAATAGGTGAGATAAAGAGGATCCATTGCTAATAGAGGAGCAGGACCAGGAAACATTCCTCTTGGGAGCAATTTGACTTGTCAGGTTTGTGGGATGGGTCTGTAGGCAACCTTTCCTGGATGCAGAAGCAAATGGCTTGCTTTCAGGTTCCATAAAATGCAAGTTTAAGCAAAGTCATCACATAGGTTTGGCAGAATCTTCTTGTTGGGGGAACTTGGAGAAGTTGATGGGGGCAAGATAATTGAAAAGCTCAGCAGTTTCTTTGTAGGGTGGAGCCTGTGTTAGAGAGGAGGGAATGTATGTGAGAGAGATGCAGGAGGGAGGGGACCAGAAGACTAAGCAGGACAAGGAAAAGCAGGGAGTCAGTGTTACCAGTGTGTATTATTTTGCCACGAGTTGTTAATTTTGTTTTGTGTAAGCCTTGGAGCTTACTTTAATTCGTAAATTTTCAGTTTTGTTGGTTGCATACAGAGACTTTAAACCGTGAGTTTAAATCGATGCAGCACCAGGAGCATGTGAAATTATCAACATTTCTGTCTATAATTTAAGAGGGATCTGACTCAAAGCAACATCCTACTTGAGGTACATGAAAAAGAGGTTGCTTCCCAGGTGCCAGGTTGCATGTATGTGTGCTCCAGAGGTAGGTCCAATGGAGGTTTACTTCTGAGATATTTGTAGGGCATTTGCTAATGGTGTTCCTCCTTAGCACAGCACTGAGCTAGGAGGCAAGGGAGAAGAATTATTTTATAGGGTCTGTGTCTTGGATGTATACTGCTTAAATGTAATTTGCTAGAATCCCTCTATGAGCTATAATTTTATAATGTTTAGAGAGGATGAATGGAGTTGGTATAGTATTCTTTAGGGTAAATGCCAGCCACTGGAGTTTACTGAACATGTGACTAGAAATTTTAATTTTAGGAACACAGAGTTCCCCCATTTCAGATACACACCAGACATTTGAGTATAGCTCCTTGTTTTATTTGTCACTGACAAGCTATGATTTATTTCCTCGTGGGTGTATGTCGTGGGGTATGTCATGGGCTGCGCTTGCTGCAGTGTAGAAGGCTCTGGAGGGAAAAGGTAATCAAATGGAGAAGCATACTTGAATTCTCCCCTCTTGATCCCAGTCTCTTCTGAGTTGCCTTTCTCTGATTGTGGTTCTGCCATTAAGCTGGGTTGATGTCAAAAGGGGATTAACTCATTTTTATCCTCTTCTTGTGTGGCTGAGAAAAAAAACACGAGAAAAAATTTACAGAAGAATAGCAGATTGGAAGAGGTGGGGAACTTGGATCAACTGGCAGGGTGCTTTGGGAAGCTTCTGTTTTTGTGCTTTACTTACCACTTATTTTTACAAATATGTACAGCTACTGTGATTTACCTTTCCATTAACTACAGATATGCATCTTTGCAAAAGGGGAGGTGGCTCTAAAGAATATCACACCAGTGCAATGCAAGTGTGGTTTTAGGAGACATCAGCTATCACCCTTCCTCACCTAAATGAAATTATCATAGTATCATTGTTCTGTATTTATGAAGCTGCACTAGGAATATCAATTCACCCTGGAGTAAGTATTGGAGGAAGATTTGCAGAGATAATGAGAGTTGGAGAATTTTCTGTTTTAAGAGTACAGGATTAATGCTGGCATATTTACAGTGCATCTGTGGCTGTTTTGGCACAGGTGGGTCCAAAATCTCTCATTGCAAAGTCAGACAGATAAATCATATAGATTTTGCTGGCATTACCCATGTGAATAAAAGGAGAAAAAAACTGGCCATTAAACCAAGCCCAAATAATATTTTTTGGCTAATTAGACCTACAGCTCTTGGTAAAGATATGAAAGCCAATAAAATAAAAACTGGTCTTGACATACTTGTGAAGATTTACACAGCATTTCTCGCTACTCTGTTGTTCGTGTTGAGCATTATTTATTTGGCATTGCAGGGCCAAATTCTAACCTAATTTATGACCATGCTGTTCCACAGACTTTGTCAGTTCAGCTTTGTGTTATGGCAGAAAAGTGCCCACCCACGGTGGATTTGAAATGTAGCTGAAGGCTAAAATCAGTCATCACATTGCTGCATCTGTACTCACACAGGTGATGGGCTGATATTCACCTGTAATTCTTATTCCCATGGTTAGCAAGAGAGGTACTTTGGATAGATGTAAGCTAATTACAACCAAGATAGAACTTAGTTTTTGAACTACTTGCAACTGCTTTTCCAGAATATGATCAGCAAATGCTTAACACTGTGTTTCTAACCAGATTTCTGACAGAGGAGCCCTTCCGACCCATGTAACGGCTCTTAGCGGGCATCAGTATGCTGTGGTCCATACCTTTAACATACATGACTACGCAGTCCTCTCCTTTTGCCTTTGCACATTCTAGTATTTGTGAAAACAGTACATGCCTTTTCCTAATTTTGTTTCAGGAGACCTTGACTTTGAGCAGGTTTCTTTGTATACATAATCAGGGCTCAAGGGAAGAATGAAATTAATCCATAACTGGTGCATTGTCATAAATGGGGAAAAGTGTTATTTGTATATTTTTGTAAATATGTAACATCTAATGGCAGTTTTGTAGTGACGTGCTGTTTTTGAGAAAAAAAAATCAAATATATGTTTGAATATGCTTAATGTAACACTTAACTGTGATTCAATTGCACAATTAATAGCTTAATCAAAAGTCTTGTGCAATATTGTAGTGCACACACATAACCAAGTATCTGTTAGTGATCCACAACCAAGTTTTTGGCAACTTCTAATGATGGTGATGAACTGTGCGCTACAGTTTATCGCGGTCTCTTTCAGCTTCCAAACATGTAGCAGGCAAACTACTGTATACGTACCTGTGTACTCCACTGCATCCAAAGGTATGCATTTGTCCTGAGAACCTGCACTACAGGTTTTTCTTTAATAAAATTTGGTTCTAAACTATTGCTTGCTTTGTTTTTCTTGTGAAGCATTTCATGGGATTTGTGGAGGGAAAATGGTTTAACCAGTCCCCAGAGTTTGTGTGTGTGTGTTTTGATTTGTCGGTAATGAGCAGCAAACTACTCAACTTCAGCAGCACTAAGCTCAAAGGCTGCAGCAAAGCTTCATCCTCCTCCACTTTAACCACTCCACTTCGTCCTCCCATACTGCAGCTCAACTCCACTCCTGGAGAAAAAGGGAAAAGTCCTTAGTCCCTCTAGTCATGGTTGGACTAGATGATCCTAAAGGTCTTTTCCAACCTAAACGAGTCTATGGTTCTATGATAACTGGCGTGAGGGTGACACTCTGTGGTGAGACTGAAGCTGTGCAACTGCAGTTCAAGAAAAATAAATGTTCTTCTGGAACTCCACTGAATCAAAGGCTGAATTTTTCTGTCTAGCTAAAGAATTAAAGAATTCAGCAGGTTTTAACCTTGATCTCCCTGTAATAGGGCACCATAAACAGAACGAAGCTGTGTGTGGTGGTCTGCCCTGCCCGTGTCTTTATTCCAATCTCTTCAATTTTCCTTGGCTTTTTCACACACTGCTTGCTCCTCATTTATTCTTTTTTCTCTAACAACTGCATTGTCTTTCCTTTATCCCACACTTTTTCTGAAGAGTTGCCTGTGCTGTGTAGAAGCTGCATCCTCCTTGCAAAACTGAGGGGTCTGCAAATCAAAACCTGTCCTTAAGCTGGCTGTATGCAAGGATCAGGCCCTGGCTCTCAAAATGCTGTTACTGATCCCGGCAAGTGCTCTCTGTCTTTGCGAAGGTCACTGAATTTCTAAAGTCAGAACGTGCCACGCATCCCTGCAATTTGGACATTCTTCTCTGCTTCAAAGTTTTGAGGTGAGCTGCTGCTGGCTTAACTCAGATTTAGGATTGGAATACATTTTATGGCTTGCTGGTAGGTGGTTGCTGCTGTGCAGCTTGGCCTTCCCAGGGAAAGCCTGATGCTGGTTAA
Organism: Burhinus bistriatus; assembly: GCA_013397275.1. Classification (NCBI taxonomy): domain Eukaryota; kingdom Metazoa; phylum Chordata; class Aves; order Charadriiformes; family Burhinidae; genus Burhinus; species Burhinus bistriatus. The sequence goes on from VYXH01001734.1 coordinate 908,926, forward strand.
ATAAAAACTTAGTTCTTTTCATTGCCTAATGCCCACAACAGGGAATGGCAGAGACGTTGCTAAGTGTTGTTGGTTGTGGATGTGTAATGCGAAGTCTCGCTAAACATCATACTGGAAGAAAGCAGCAACATGAACTATTGTCTAATTTTTTAATTAGCCATAGAAAATTTATAGCCTACAGTAAAGTTCTAATGGGACAATGAATGGATTATTTATTCATGGAGTGGGCATATTTTGAGGATCAGAAGATGGGCAATTAGAAGGAAAAATTTCCAAAATATAAGTTTAAACTTAATTTTCTCAGTCTGTCCTAGTTCAGCACGTTCTCATAGTCCCTGCTGAAAGACTTAGCAGCCAGAGGAACCCCGTGGTATGGGCTATATGATCCCGCTCTGTGGCACATCGTGCTAAAATGTCAGACTGGGTTCAGAAATGAAGCTTAAGGCTTTCCCTACTTGTGTAACTCAGCTAGAAAATATTTTGATAGTTGTCATTTTAGGTTCTCTAATTCTATATTGTGGCTAGCTGAGACTTTAAAGTGCAATTTATCACTAAAAAAGCTGCCTGTTGAATCTCAAGTGACTACGTTTCATTTTCCATATTTACTGATCTGATATAAATAAAAGTAAAACCTCAAGAAACCCTGAAGTCTCTTATTTTTAATGATGTTCCAATAGCTCTTTCTGAGGAAAGCTCCTCAGTTGGAAAGGCCGGAGTGAGAACAGACACGGACAAGCTGTTCCCATAAATGAGACACCAAATGAAAGCTGCTAATACTTAACCTGAAGGGCTACTTTACTTCAGAAACCAATTTTCGTGGAAAAAAGAATAAGATAATCACTTCACTTCTGTTTCCTTTGCTGTACTCATCAAAGCCATATTAATTGCTATGTTATTTTGAAGCCTAACTGGTTTCAACATCATCATGAATTATGTCTCTATAATAAAACGTCTGAGTCATAAATACCAGCCAATATTTTTTCCTGTTTTCCATGAAGACACTGATTTCTTTTCCATTTTTTTCTTTTTGTGATTTATGCCTTGTAAGATGCTTTGCTTTCATATGAATCTGCTGCTGTGGTGAAAATGTTACTGCACTCTGACTGTCACGGCTCTCAAAAGCTGAAGCAAAATGCTACAAATGCTGCTCAGTGTATTTTTAATGTGGTAAAGGATCTGTTCTCACCATTACAGTGTTGCACCACAAGCTGACCTCCAAAAAAAAATCAGAAGAAGCAGTACATGCTAAAAAAAACAGGTTAAAGAAGTAATAATTCCAAGAAATAATTCAGTGACAGCAATTATCAATCTATTTAAACATTAATAATGAAACCAGGAATGAAGCTTTTCACTTAAGTTCAACTCAGGACCGTGTAGCTGTAATTCTACTGAGCTATAATTGTACAAAATCTAATAGGAAAATTATTTCCTTGTCATCAGGAGAGATTATGGAAGAGGAATATCCTTAATGTAATTTAATTATTTCAGTTATCTAATACATTGGGAAGGAATAACATTACATTGTCTTGATGTTAAGACAGATGCTTGGTTTAAAAATCAAATTAAAAAGAAGGTGATACATTATTTTATAGGAGATAATGTTTTTGTAACTGTTGGTGGGAAAAATTAAATAGTCTTTGATGAATGAAACCAGCTTCGTTTATCAATAGCGATGTGGCAGGGGAACAGGGGGAAGCACACGAGGACACTTACCCAGTATGCGCTTCCAGTCTCCATCCACTGTGGACCTGGACCTTTCTGCCTCGGAGCTGGTAGTTCTGTATTTAATGGCCTTAAGTAATTCTTTTCCGCCATGAATCTTCTTTATTGTTTATGGACCTATATAAGCTTTTAGCACCCATAAAACTCTGTGGCAACAAGTTCCATAGCTGAATTAGGCAGTGAGTGAAAGTACCTCTGTGTAGTTGTTTTGAGCCTGCTCCATTAATTTTGATACCCTCAGAGTTTGTACCATTAGTGACAAGAACTATTTCATTCCTATGTCACATTCTGCTGCTGATTTTTATAACCTTTTAACATATTCTTTCCCCTCCTCAAGATTTTTTTTATTCACACTGAAAAGCCCTGATCTTTGTTTTCCCTTAGAATTTAATTGTAAAATCAGTATTATTTTTCTGTGTATGGGGAGGTTTCTGTACTTTTGGATCTCTTTCTTGCTCTTGTGCCATCACCCATAGGGATTTATCTATTTATGATATTCAGTGCCCAGATATTGGATAATGTTCTATAGGTCCTAAAGCAGACGATGGGCGTATCGGAGATGGTAGGTGGGTGTTTTCCTTCTTGTTTGTACAAGTTCTTGTGCATAGCAGTTGGTTTAGTGTTATCTTTATCAATTTGGTTCCCTGGACGATAGGTATTATTACAGCCCAGGATGCTTTGTTGCTGAGAGCATGTGCTGTGATGTTATGTGTGTCTTGGGCAGGCAGGGTCTAGAGCTATTTACTGCATTTTAGATCACAGGGTATTGGCTTTTTGCCTTTTTTTTTTTTTTTTTTAATTATTGTTACTATGTAGTACATGGATATTTTCTTGGACCTAATTGTTAAAACTCCATGATGATCTTTGGGTGTAGTCAGAGCTATTTCGGTGCTAGTAATTGTGTAGATTAGTTTTTTTGGAATTGTTTTCTTCTTTTCTTACAGTTCTTTCTACATTTATCTACATTAAATTTCTTCTGACATTTTAATCACTGATGAAGTTGTGAAAGGTATTTCTGGAAATCTTTGTAGTTGGATTTTAGTGTTACTATCCTGAATAAATTAGTAACAGCAAATTTTTTATCTCTTTTTTTTTTCCTCCCCAATTATTTCAATTATTCTGACATGCACAAGGCTCAGACCCCAGCCCTGTGGGATCCCAAGGCTGAATGGAAAGGCCCAAGCCACTGAAAATGGAGATTTTTATGCCCTATTTTTTTGTTTGTTTACCAACCAGTTATTTATCCCATTGGGATATTTTTTTTCTTTTCTCCAGTAGCTACTTAAACCTCTTTAGTGACAGACCTTGTCAAAAGTTCGTTGAAGAATCCAAGCAGAATATGTTCTTTTCCTGGATGTTCATTAACAGTCTCACAGACCTCTTAGCACTTCATGAGCAATGACACTCCAGTATAAAACTTGTGTTGACTCTACCCCAGTACAGTGATTTCTCAATCTGTTCACTAATTCTTCACTTTATTATACTGTCAGTTTGCCCAGCACAGCTGTAAAAGTTTGTGTTTCCTGGCTTTTTCCCTCTCCATTCAGAAAATGGTGTGACATTTGGCATCATTCATTCTCTAGCAAGAAGCCCTTCTTTATAAAGCCCTGTGCTTAAGTACTGTAATGAGGGGTCTGATGACGTTCAATTTATCCACAAATTATAAAAAAATAAACCACAATGGAATAAGTTAGGTGTTGGGTGGAGTCTTTTGTATTGAATGCATTTGGGATGCAACTGGGTAGACCACATATTAAACGTAGCTTAAAGCAAAACACTAGGATGCTTTTTAAGCCTTTTTTAGGCTATAAGCCTGAGTAACTTAAGGTACTCATTTTCTAAATTTTACATATATATTATTATGCTATAATAATAAAAATATATATTATATAGTACAATTATTCTAAATATGTATTTTTATATATAACTTTTTTTTTTTTACAACTTGTCCTATATATATATATCTTTTCTATAGACATACTTTCTCTAGAGAAATACTAATAATTTGCTTTCCTTTTGAGGTGAAAGGCTTTTTAATTGCATGAGGAGCAGTGAAGTGTTATAAGCCTTGATTAAGCAGACAAAAAGCTGTGTCTACTTGAGGCACAATTCGTAGTAGTTATACCACCATGAGATGTTTTACATATGCTGACCACCTTTTTTGCCTGACATCAAGGAGCTTGGGAGTACAGAAAGGAAACCAATTAGGCTACTTTATAATACTGCTTCCCTGAGTTTGATAAAATGAAATGTATTTTCTATTGAAGCATGACATTTGGTAATAATTTTAGTGTAACGGGAACAAGAGTTAAATCTAGGAAAACAACAAAGAGTAATTATAGCTTATCATTTCTCAATCTAACCTGTCAGTCATCTGTAAGGAATTGCTATATTCCTAGTTAAGTAGCCTCATAATTAGCTCAGTTTGATTTTGATCCACTTTAATGTCTGAGAGGTAATTTTTAACGTTTTACAGTTTTGCATTATTAATGGGGTTGATGTCTGAGCAAACTGATGCAGTGTCCCTAGATAAGCGGTAACTTCTGCTATGAGCTCTAAACACATTGCACTTCCTTTTTCCATTGCCAGGCTATCCCTTCGACAGACTGCATTCAAGTTGCAGAAGGGCATCACAAAGTTAAATGGGGACAGAACTGATAACAAAAAAATTACTAATTCTAACCTGTCCATTTTTCAACTGACTGGCACAGGAGAATGGTACTTGGTTGAGGATGACTATTGCGGGTGTCCTGCTAAGGTGCCACCTACTTATTTTACTGACAAATACCCAGAACAAACAATGCAAATACTTCTTTTTTTGACAGGTAACTTTATTAATAATGGTCTTGGATCTGTCGCACCTACCAGGTGCCAGTCTTTTTTCACAATCTGCAAGACTTTCTGAAGAATAAACTAGAAAGGCATAAAGTTAGTTGAAGCTACTAAGACACACATTTGAAGGTGGGTCTATTTTGGTCTTTTTTTTTTTTTTAATAGAAGTTCCCATGAATGTGTGTCAAAAAACTTAAATACATTGAGAAATACAGTAGAAAGACTATATTTACAGTCAATTATAATGGGCACTGCCAACATATCCAATAACAAAAATAAAACAAAAACTTTTTTCATGTTTCTTTCATGCTTTTTTTTTTCACAGAGATTTTTAAATATGATTTTGTTTTTTAAAAAATACAATAAGGAAATAATTACATTCTTAATATGAGAACATTATTTTACAACATACAGCCTGGGCCAATTAATTTGAAAGTGTCTTTAACAAAAATTGATACTAAATTAAGTATTCTCCATTTCAAAAATCAAATTGCCCCAATCATTTCATTAAAAAAACCACCTTTGATCCCCCAAAGTTATGATCTGGGTGTTTTTAAACTAAGCATCATAAAAAAACAATTAAAAAAAGCACCTGGTACAGTAACAGGAGTTTGTTGAGGAAGCACAAGTGTAACGTTTTCTTAAAAGACATAGAAATGGTTTAAAATACAAGTGTTTTCCTTTAAAACAAAAGTCATACTGCTCTATTGCTGACTTTGCCTGGTGATCCTGAAATCTAAAAATGGTGAAAATACAAGCTCTGTTGCTTTTTATAAAAAATTGTACAGCAATAGTGCTATTCAAGAAAACAGAGTATATTTCATAGCACCGAATGTGGTCTATAAAGAGGTTATTTCCCGAGGTTGTTTTGTTTTCCTTCTTTCAAAACCTTGGCCATTATATCAAATAGATGTGTCACTAATGCGAATTGCCATGGTACCAATGTACATTAGAGAATGTACTTATACATTAGAGACATACAATTACAGTATGTGCCAGGTTGGGGGTGAGGGGACAGTGGTGGCTTTGTGGAGCCTTTGCTGCAGGAAAGGCAAAAGATGCGTAATTTTGCCGGCAGCCCCTGCTGCAGTGGGCGCTATAGGCGCCAAGGGCACTATAGGTGCTGAGGGCAGCCGGCGTCTACGGCAGAGCAGAAGGCTGTGGCACCAAGGTTGGGGTTGTGTGCATGGCCCCAGCACCACATGATTTCTGTTTGCTTGGACAGAAAGCTGCACACTTCTATCTCAGGCATTCATTTAAAACCTGTCCTTGCCAAGGATTTCTTTTTTTTTTTTTTCATAGGATATAGAGGGGTGGAAGATTCGATGGGTAAAACATTGGGTAAACAAGATAAGTGATTTGGCTTTTGACTACTCTGCGTTACTTGATGCAGGACCACTTCTTAATGGCAACTGTTACATCTTCGCAAACGTTGACTAGAAGCCTAATTTGCATCATAAATATGTACAGATATAAATTAAATATTTATTGAAATATACAAATAAATAACTTAATTTGAAATAAAAAGCCTAAATGAACTTACTTTTGCTTCAAATTTGTTTCTGCTAGTAATTATGGGAACTTGATGCTGTTTAGTCCATAGTCATACAGCATAGAATATGCCCTCCACTTATAGAGCTAGTAAGTAAGCAGATGACCTAAACTAATACAAAAAAAATCCTGGTTTCAGTGAAAACCACACTGACACTTGCTTCCCTAGTGTATCTGCAGTCCTGCAGCACTTTGTACAAAGCACAGTCCCAAGAAGCAAAGAGCCTTTTCTCATGTTGGGCCCCATTTCTACTGTGCTGAGGTCAATGGGATCCCTGGCACTAATTGCATTTGGGAACGGGACACATCCGTGTCAGGTCTTTCTGATAGCTCTGTGCCTTCAAATCCCACCAGCTCCTGCGGGAAGTCCTCTGGCATCCAGCTCAGCTGGGAATCCCAGTGTACCCTTTGAGAGTTGCACACACCTATTCCTAAAGGTAAGAGAGAAACTACAGGCTGGGCCATAAAGGGATGTGATCCTTGATAAGTGCTGTCTTGCCAATGTCTGTGGTTTTAATTGCAAGTCTTAACTAATTATCAAGACTCCAGCCCTAACATCTGTGATTATCTCAAAGTATGAGTAGTATTTTAATTTTTTTAATTAATTTTCTAGTCCTCACAGTTTGAGGAGAAAAAAAATCTTGAGAATGTCATTGAAGGCTCTCCAAAGGCTTAAAAAAAAAAACCACAAAGAAAAAAATAAAAAGAATCCAACTCATTGTATGGTTTGTTGTTTTTGTATTTTTTTTTTTCTCTCTCTCTCTCCTGACTTTTTAAAGCCAATCTTGAGATTTTGAAAGACTTAAGTTGACAATTTACTGCATGCAAGGTCTCAGGAGTGACATGGATGGAGACAAAGAAGAACAGATTTCTATAATTTTACAGACTAAAATGCAAGACGCCGTTTCCTAGTAAACAGAAATAGACTCTTGTCTAAGAAAATCCCCAATTCTTTGTAAAATTGTTTATAAAAGAGTCTGGAAACTATCATCTTTTCAATCAATCTTCCTCAAAAATAATAGCTGAGGTCTGAAAAGACGAAGGAAACTAAGTACAGCAGTGTTCTATAACTCAAGTTTAACAATAATATATTATAAAAACAAAACAAGACTGACTGCATAAGCTATTCTGAGTTGCCATTATCTGTTGAGGATTAATTTCAATTACGTTTTCTTTTTCTTTTTCAAGAAGTATAGAAAAGAAGCAGTATCTAAAAATACCTGTTTGCCTTTTAAACAAATCAGGAACAAATCATAATTCAACAACATGACCTTTGAAAATGACTGGTGCTTCAGAACAGTAATAAAGAGCACGTACTAAAATGCATTTTTTTCAAAGTATGGCAGCTTTTTATCCCCCAATGACAAAATCATCTGTCTAAATAGTATCCAAAAAATGCTTCATGGCTGAGTCGTGTCATCCCGTGGTGTCGCACCAGCGTAGAGGACAGTGGCACTGAAGAGCTCCTGCCTTCCCGGCCAAGCAAGCCATGCCAGTTCTGTGAATACGTTTCTGCAGTTTTCTTTTGCCACGTGAACAGCTAACAGCAGAGTGACTGCTAACGAGCAGGACTTCGCTCAGCCACCTCTGTGGCAGACGTCGCAAAGTCAGTTTTAACCTGTAAGAGTACTTCTTACCCATAATGATTTCACATCGGTCTTAACGCATGTCTTCAGTGGCGTTCAGGCCATCTGATGTGATATAATTAACATTGCTGGTCTATGCTGTTTCAGCAAAGTAAACTTTCAACTTCTACTTTACGCTCCTTTTTAATTACTATGGTTGGTTTGGTTTTTTTGGTTTTCATTTTCTTTACCAGTGAAGTTGGAAATAAAGAGTTACAGCTAATAAAAAGGGGCACACGTAGTTACACAGCAATACAGTAGAGGGAATACAGGCAAATTAGCGCCAAGCTACCATTAACTTAACAGAATTATAAAACCTCTTATGTTGTATCGCTTGATACCACCTTTCAGATGAATCTTTTGCAGCCTACGTCTTGGTCCATAACAGGTAAGGCCTTTATGGAAAGTGAGTGGTTTTGCTATATTTATGTTCCATTTTTCATCTCCCATTCCTGGAGCGGGGGGGAGGAAAAAGATACGGAAAATGTTAGAGAAATCAGGATATTTCACTGATGTCATCAGATCTGCAAAGCCAAAGGCAGCTGAGGTCAGTAACAGTTTTTCCATTAACTTCGCTTAACCAGCCTTCTGCCCACAAATTAGTTAGGGAATGCTAACAAGTATGTCCTGATAGCGTCTGTGCACAGCTTCCACCCCTCCGCAACTATATACGGCAACATTTTCTCTAGCACAGTGCAAATAAGCCATGTTTGTTTTCTGCAAAGGGTACTTCTGGAAAAAATTTGCACACCGCAGTTGGTCTAAAGCACTCTTCTGGAGCTGAAGAAGAGAGAGGCTGATTTAGCATATAGGGCTTTCTAACTTACTTGCATGAGACAGCAGGAGGCACTCAATATTTCTCCTAGCTGACACCAAGTGGTTGCTTTACCGTTCAATTTTTTATTATAAAACTCATGGCAGACACACGTTTCTATGGCTAAAAAGGGCAACTTACTAGGTAGAGCAACTTACAGGCAGGGTAAAGGAAAGCAAGTTAGTTAACACTGCATTCATTTGCTGTGGGCATAACCCAAGTTGAGCTATTGCTTGCTAAGTTAAAGAAATCACCCTGCCTTTCTGTGCCTCGGTTTCCCCACCTGTTGGCTGAGGACAATGACACCTACCATCCACAGCAAAGCATGTAATCTATAATACTTTTGTCCATATACCTCAGAGCAAGGTACTGCCATTTCTTTTGCCACGTAAGTGAAAAAACATGAGATTCCTGTAGCTAAACACCCAGTTAAATCAAACTTGTGCCTCTTGACTTGAGAAGCAGAAGAGTTGAAGAGGGGTGGGCTCAGCCTAGGGCATCCATACTGTACCTACTCCCTGAATCACACCCTTACAGTGATCGGGAAATAGTGAAGATACGAAGGAGTTGGCCTCTCGCTGAAGTAATCCCTGTGGAGCAACCGCCCAGCTGTTCCTAGCCAGGCACTGGGGTCTACAGATTCCTCTCCCACCCATCTACTCTGCAGAGATACTCTGCAGGCAGCCTGCTGACTTGGCTCCCAACCTAAATTCCTGAATTTAACACTCATTCCACAACATTTAAGAGTGCTGACTGAAAACATTTACTTATGCATGTAAGTATCTGTTTCTGCTGCTGAAAGCAGTAATAGCATTAGTTTGGCTAAACTGCTGCATGACCATTACACCTCTTCAACCATCGTAAAGCAACAGCAAAGGTCACAGTTGGTAGCTGCTTTAGCAATAGAAGAAAAAAAACCTTGGGTTTAAAGCAGGTAGACGATATTTTTATTTTTTTTTTTTAAATCTTGTAGGGTTTTTTTTCTTCATTTAAATGGTGCTTTTATTAAAATACAATATATTTTAAATATTCAGTCCTACAATTCAAATTATGGTAAACTTAAGCTTAAAACAGAGTATTGGTAAAAACTAAATTACTTTAAAAAGGATATTAAATGTATATTCTCTATGTATATGCTGCCAAAGCTCTAAAGGAAGTTCTTGGTTAAGCAACTGGGAGGAGAATTTTTCTAAGTGTTAAATAAGCTTTGAAAGCAGTAGCTTCTTTTGCAGGTGCAGAAGGAAGTTTTTCTTTGTTTCCATTTCCCAGGCAGGTTCATGCCAGTGAAAGAATGTTTAAGTCAACACTGACAGCCTGACTGGGAGCTGGGACACTGGGAGAGCTCCTTTTCTTCTCCAGTCCCCGAACATAAGGAAAATGTAAGCTACTGACATTCACCCAGTCCACCAGTTCTAAAAACAGATCAGAAAGAATCATTGCAATTTCCTTGCTGCACATAACAATTTGGTTTTAGAAATTAATTTGAAATGTGAAATATTTAGATAATTGTTTTTCTTGTACAGCAAGGATATTTGGAGTATTCTACTTCTCTGGGAATGCTAATGCAGAATATTGTTTTCCATGTTTTTAATACAGTCTCCATTTCCAGTAGAGATTAACAAAATTACAATTTAAATGCCTTCTGACTTCTTAAAAATATGTACTATTACTTTCTAAAAAAAATTAAAAGCATGTTACGAACAGAAAAGTTAAAAAATGCCAATGTGTGTATGCATATGTGTGTATATGTACAACATATGTCCTAAACAGTCAATCCTCAAATTGCTGCCAGTTCTTAGATCTAACACACGATCTGTCCTGCTTCTCCCTGTATTTCCCTCTCACGTCAGTGCATCTGAGAGGAGAGAGATTTTTGGTGGAGCAGCTTCCAAACCTGCTGTCTCCGGTGCCTCGCCTCCCCTCTGAGGCGTTGCTGTGCCACACAGCTCTCACGGAGCAGGCTGCACGGCGCACGCGTGGCACAGCAGCAGCTGCCCTAGCAGAGAGCGGCGCAGCGCTGCGGGCTCACGGCGGTGACATCGGGGTGGCTGCAAGCACAAAGCTGGCTGGTGACAGACTCGGCATCCTTCGTGCAAGGAAAGAGCAAGAAGGGAGGCATTCAGTGCATTCAAATACATACTGGGGAAAAAAAATAATGTGATGTTTTGAACGCTTATACGGCTCCCTCACAACATTGGGAGATTTGCCAGTTGCTGAAGATGCAAGCGCTAGCACGGGCGTGAAACCTGTTTGACGCTCACATATTGCACTGATATTCATGCGTGGAGAGCCAAGTAAGTTCTGCTCTGGGATACTCACGTGTGACGCCCTTTCTTTAGCCACATCTATAGGGCCTGGGCTCACGCATCACTGCAAAAGGCCAAAAGAACTGAGAGCCAGATTCCACCCTCGCACACGTACATTTGACTCCCCCTGAAAGTGGGGTGTGCTGCAGATGTATACCTGATGGCAGACTTTGGCTGCAGCTCCTTGCAAACAGGCCGAGTACAGCTTGGGTTGCACTGTCTAATTCAGCAAAATTTCACTCTTAATATTTAGTGCATGAGGTTTTAGGAAAAAGCTGTTAAAGCTGAATTGGATACTTTCAGTTGTTTTTCCCAGGATGGGAAATATGCCTAGTAGCTCCATACCCTTTCTGATTAGCCTAATCCTATATCCAAGATTCCTCTACAAAAGAGCTGGACCAACGTATCGTGCCATCCAAAGCACAGCGATATCAAACAACACAGCAGGGATTTTCCTGTATGGTATATGCTGAGCATAAAAAATGTACTACAGCTGGAAGGTATTCTTTACACTAGAAATGTTGAGGTTTTCACAGTGCCCTGGTTTCTGCAGCTGTAGAGATGAAATGGCTGGCTTTAATGTGCCTGTCCAGCCTGTAGCACAAATCCACGCTCCCTTTCGTAGGGACTGTGCTCTGCTAGACCGCATTCCCTGAGTAACGCTGTGCTAACATGCAAATCTAAAACAAAGTGTATAGTTAGAGATGATATCTTTATGAGACAAATTCAGGTATAATTGGAATACACAGATAAGCTTTAGAGCACATGAATCCTTCAGGTTTGAAACAAAAGCAGCAAACTTTAAACAGAACTGAAATCTATTACGCTGAGTTTAATTATTCTTAGTTGAATTTAAATGAATCAGGCTAACTGGCAGAAAAAGCAGTTGATGTCCATGGAAAGGATGGAGGAAATGGTGGTAGAAGAATGGTGAGAAAGCTCTCACATAAGGTACAGTGGGAGAAGTAATTCACGGCGTGGGCAATGTAGAGAGGTTAAAGGGGCTGGGCGGGGGAGGAAATGAAGAGATTAGGATGTGCCAGGAAACCAATCATTTGTTGAGATGATGATTTTTCAGTATTTACTACATTTAGGTGCCAAGCTCATGCTCAGTCACCGTAAATGCATATAATCAATGAAGACAACATAACAAAAGTTACTTTAAAAAAACCCCTATACAGAATACTTCATTGTTTTGAAAAAAAGAAATGGACTGGATGAAAGACAAATATCTATGATTGTTATTGTTTATAATTACAATTAGCAGTGAACTACTTAATAAAGAAAAGCTTGGGCCAATGTTATTACTGTCACCCTTGATTATGTGCTGCCCGCATGCTTATGTTGCTAGCAAATTTAGCCTGAAAGAATGGTCACAAAATTTTTATTTAAACTAAAGCACAAAAATTAGAAAACTCTAACAATACAAGAGGACCACAAACTTCAGCCTGGTACTTGTGAGCCTAAATTAAATTAATTCAATTTCTATTTTAAGCATACATTAAGAGTAGATACTTGCACAACACATTGTCAATTTTTATAATGTAGAACTATTCTTTTCTTGCACCAGCTGGCAAAGATCAGACCCGAACTTGTGTTGTTTCAGAACACTTACTTACAACAGTGCTCTTTTAACCACTTCTCTGCTACATAGATTAGTGTAACTTTATGAATTTTAGATGGACTGTCTACACCACAGACAACTTACCTTGCAAATTACTAAAAAAGAACAGAGAAAAACAGGGAATAAGACAGTAGAGCCAAATCTGTCTCCCAAACTACTTACCAATTCTTCTGTAAAAGATTCCCCAAAATCAGCAGTATTTATGTAGTAATACAAATAATTTAGATATAGCACATTCTCTTCTAAGGTTAAATTTCACCCACAGAAGCAGCAGGAACCAATTTTTCCCTCTCTCCTTCTCTGTCTCTGTTTCTCAACAAGCAAGTAACATTTTTTAAGAAAGTAAGAAAAAGGACAGAAAAAGAAAACTAGACATAAGTCTTCTCACCTTTGCTTTTCGAAGGACATGGCCTCGACATGGAGAATTATTTGTCGAGGGAGGTCGCTTCAGAGCTGCTGCACTGTTCACAGGTATTGAGCATTCGGTATCACTGGTGTCACAACTGGAGATTGGAGAGTTTTCCAAAGTTCGGTGCTTGAAAATTGGAGACTAATGAAGAATGAAAAGCCTACAGTGAGTTTCCTCCAAGTAGTCACACGGGCAATGTTTTCTATCTAAACTTAGAACTGCAGATTTTTTTTAAGAAATCATATTCATAATAATGATGGATAAATGAAAAAGAGGTTAGAACAAAAGAAAACAAAACAAAGTGTGTGTTCTGTCATGAAAATTAAAGTTCATTTACTGTGATTCAACAACATTGGGTGATCCAGAGGAACTGACACATCCCTGTCTGGTCCTTCCGATGTCTGCTTCTGACACACATCTATAGCCTGAGCCAAGACCACCATACTCCATCGTGAACATGTGAGATGCAGCCCTTGCAAAGGGTGACAGTAACTGAGAGGGGACTGACACAAGTGAGTCTCCATCACTGTACGATGACTTGGTGCATTTAAATCTCCGTGGGATGGAGCAATGTCTCAGTTCATGCACTTTTACAGTCACTGAGGACTATGAGGTGTCAGCTTTTGCACATTACCCCAACACATATTGCCTGTGATTCCATGTCTACCTGCTCCCCATTGCTGTAGAAAGTACACCAAATGTAGGTGAAGAATGCAAGTATCGCAGAAAGGCAGTTAGTTCTGCTCTTATTTCCTGGGCTTAAACCTTTCAAAAACTCTCAGTTCCCGCTCATTTTACTGGAGCCGAGAAGGCAGAGCACTCCCAGCCCATGCTACTGGGATTTGTGTGTTTAATGGTTTTGCATACCTGTGGGCTTGATGTTCCTGACTTGGGCTCAATAGCCAAGCCCAGTGTGATGCCACCAGCCAAGGCTTTCTTAAGGCTCTCCTTCACCTCGGTCAGTTCTAGCTCCAAGTTCACACGCTCAGCCTCCTTCTGCTTACATTCCTCTTCCAACTTCTTTAACTTGTCTTCAAGAATCACTTGGGTCTTCCGGCCTGTCATCACAGCAATGTTGTTATTTCAATGAGAAGCTTAAACTGACACTTGCAGAACTTACTTTCTTTTTAAAAAATTAAGGAACAAAAAGTAAGTTATGTACTTTGCAAAAAACACTTTTTCATGTAAAAAGTTTAGCATCAGAAACCAGATGCTTTCTTTCAGATGCCTTCCCTAGGTTTCTAGTGTAGTTTCAAATCAGTATTTGTTTTGTTATTTTTCCATGTCATGAAAATATAATTTCATAGGTCTGTATATATACACACACACATATATATAAAATAAATATATACACCTGTACATATATTTACTATAAATATATATATTTATATTATATGTTTTATATCTATATATAAAGCAAATATAGACATTACAGAGTATTGGTTAACATCAAAACCAAACCTCATGTAGTGGCATGTCTTCAGCACAGAATATGAAGCCATTTGAATAATTAAGCCTAGTCAGGGCAGAATTCAGCACAAAAAAGCACCTCGTACCAGCATTGACTTCAATGGCAGCACGTAGATCTTTCCTCTCTTTTCGGAGCTGGGCCAGCCTATTCCGGAGTGCTTCTTTCCTCTTTAGCAGCTCCTCCTCTTTGCTTTGTAACCTCTTTGCATCGGCCTCCACACGATTCTTGCCGTATTTGTACTGCTCTGCATCTGTATGTATTGGATTGTAGTTATTTATGGTTAAAACTAACAGTAAAACTCTAAACTATTCCCTGAGACTGAACATCACAAGAAGCATATCATGGTTTGAGAAACCAGTTTGCATTCTCTGTTCCACTGGCTTTTCCTCAAGGTCCATGATTCTCCCTGAGTTCTGCAGCATTGCTACAGAAACGATATGGGTTAGTTTGTTCTCTACATTTATACAGAGAAGATGAGAAATACCAGTTACCTTATGGTACATTGGTTCTGAAAAATGGCCTTGCCTTTCTATGTAGTTCAGAGGAAGGAAAGGAGGCTCCACTTTAGCTCTGAACCCTTGATTTTTAATTGGAAGGGGTCAGAGGAAAAACTACCTGTCTGCCCTTATCCCTGGTTTCCGTTCCTACTTCAAATGCTTAAAGCACACGTCTTTTCTCACCTGACATAAAAGAATACAAAGATGTTCTCACTTTTTTGATACTTGACAGCTTTCTTTTTCTTTTTTTTTTTTTTTTTAATTTCCCATATAAATATTTTCATTTAATGGCTCACATCTATCTGTGGTCTAATTTATATTACAGCCCCTTCTATAGCTCTGCTCCAGTTGCAGACTCAAAGAAAATAGGTCAACTAACAGATCGCTTTGTCTGTCTGCATATCTGAAGGCTAAGTCAACTAAACCATTCCTGACAAATAGTTGTCAAGCCAGTTTTAGTCAGTCCGAGATTCCTTTACTCCCACAACTACCTTTTCCAGTACCAATTGACCTGCGTGGTTTGAAAGCTACATATTTTTTCCCTGAAGTCTAACCCAAATTTCTCTTGTTGCCATTAAATCCATACCTTCTTAAAAATTTATCACAGGATTAAAAAAAACCCACATTCTTTCCTTTTCTAGCAGAAGCTGTATTTTTGAATCCGTATTTTAAAAATACGATTATAGTTCCTTTTTGTCTTTTCTTCTTTAAGCAAAGCGATCCCTGTTAGGGATTTCCTAGAGGCAATTCAGCTGCCCAGAAGAACCCTCTTTCTGAATGTGCCACTCACCAATTGAAACCTCCTCTCTCTGAGGAAGCTTTTGAGTTGTGTGGTTGTCTTCACCATTTTGTTATACTTTTTCTTTTTCATTAGTGATAAGAGTGCTTCCACTTTTGACCAACATAGTGTTCTCACATCTTTCTCAGCTCATCATACCTCTTCCAACAGGAATACAGAATTACTCTCTGCCTCAAATGAATAATGATTATCCTGTTGTTTGGGTTTTTTTTCCTGATGCCCTCATGACTTTGCAGCCATGGGTCTACATTTCATATTTATCGTTCTCCGTATGACAACCCTTTATCACGTGGCATGGCTGGAGTACTAATGAGTCACCAATGCACACAATATGTCCTATTCAAAGCCTTGGTGGGCATCTCCTGCTCAGCCTCTCAGCCACAGAAGAAACACAGTGGTTCTTTATCTTGTTTGCTAAGAAGACAGCTATTTTGGGTATCCTCATGACCCATTTTGCAAGTGAGGTAGCAGTGAGGAGACATACTTACTGGATGCGGTGCGCTTCACACATGACACTGATTCAGATTTCTTTGGCTGGCTATTCAAAGTTCTCCCTTTTCCAGTGATCCCGTTAGCAGTCGCAGGAGGCTTCTTGCCTTTAAACTGTTTGAAAACAAAAGTACAAATGGGGTCCAGCTATTCCTGTGCCACTGGCATTACAGTCACCCTTTCATCAAGGGCAAAGCTTGACAAAAAGCCGCCTGTTCAGAGAGCCTTAATAGACTGCATTGATTGAGCTGGAGACAGCGCTTCCTCCAGAGATATCATCCCTGAGAGCTGCCTGCTCAGCGGGAGAGAGAGCAGCAATCACAGAATAACAAGGGGATGAACTTCCCATCTCTGGTGGCATCAGGGTCTCCAAGTTATTTAAAACTCTGGCATTTACTATATTAAGAAAGCCATTGCAAGGCAGAAAAGTTATACCGTTGAATAACTTTATACAGTAAAGATTCCTAAAACACAGGTTTGTCAGAGTTAATTTTATATTAAAAAAACCCAACAGGGTTTACCACACAAAAATTCAACGCTGTTTTTTATTTACTATATGACCTTGCCATCTTTGTGGTGCACAGATTTTTTTTTTTTTCAAAACAATGTAATTATTACACATTTTTAAATGTTAGGAGTTAACATATCAATTTCCTCTTATACAACTTCTAGCTACTAATTAAAAGCTTTTCTTAATTAAAAAAAACCCTCTCACAATGGCCAGACAAGCTCACAAGATTAACCAGAAACAGCACATTTCATGTCCAAGGGGTTTCCATTTAGAGAGCTCCCCTGCCCTGAACTGACTCTTGGGGAGAGCAACACTGTCCTTGAGTAAGCATATTGTTTCCATGAGGGATGCCTTTGCCCAGCACAGGGCATATGTGTGCCATGTTCCGGTCACCTGCTTTCAAAAGCTTTTGATGACCGAACTGGGTGTGGTATGAGAAGTCTGCTGCTGCAGCCTAGAATCAGGGCAATTTTTTATTGCTTGGTTCCCCACCTCTGTCCTGGTTTGAGGTAAAACAGGACCTCCGATTCTACAACTTCACTGAATTCCAGTATTCTGATACGAAGTTTTTATAGAGGTTAAAAGTGAGTTAACACGCAATACGACAGGTACCTTATTCAATGGAACCACTTACCTAAATGTTCCATTTCAGACTAGATAGATTGAAACCCACTTATCTTTGTGATACATTCACAGGCTTATGCCAACGACCAGCTTTTGGAGACTGGCTACGGGCTTTAGAGAAGGTCGCTGGTGTGGCTGTGAGCAAGGTTTGCTCTGCTCCCCAGCTGGGGTCTGCCTGTCTGCTATTGAGGCTGACCACACAGGATTTAATTTCTTTTTAGCTTCACTTTCATTTCAGCTGACGTCCAGAAGCCTGAGGCCATCCTCAGAAAGTAACATAGACATAGGTTTTTTTCAGGGGAAGAAAATAACAGACAGTAATTTAAATATGGTGTATACACACTACCTACAATATAATTTATAATAGATAGAATACATGTTATGTATATTTTTTCACAATATATATAACCATAGTATATACAATATACAGATAGTAAAATTCTAGAGAGGCAAATTTGCTGTCACTGCCAAGTCATATTTCACTTTTTTTGAAGTCATCACTGCCTAAGGAGACAGAAGGCATTCAGGTTAAGTTTGGGAGGTCACATCTATTTTTTTATTATTATCCACAATCTGTAAATCATCAAGAACTTGTGGGGAAAGCCTTTCCCAGATGCCCATACTTCCACATCAGAATTTACAACTTAGCAAACCTGTTTCTTTTGCAGTGGGCTCATGACTAAACTCCAAGCACTTCAGTGCTAAGACTAAGGGACTGAAACAGCCCAAGGCCCTTAAGATAACAACCAGATAAACAGAACAGCCAAAACATAAAAAGCTTTGTTATGTATTAAATAGTACAGTACCTGCGAGCCAGATCCCCTCCCCACAGCAGAGGTATTAGTGACAGACTGAGCAGAAGACAGATTGGATGAGACAGGGTATTTGTAATGGTTAGAGGAGAGTTTGTCAGTAGATAACCTATTGGGTTTTCTGTCAGCTGGCGGATAGCGCGCAAAGATTTTTGGAGACGGCAAGTTATCGTACAGGCCTGCGTTATCATAAAGCATTTCTTCTCCAATGTTCCTGCTACGAGAAGAAGGAAAGCCATCTTCTGGTTCCCACTGCAACACATACACTTTGGCAGTTAGTAAACAATACACCATGCATCACGTCCTAAGTGAAACGAAAACATTAGTAATTCTTTTGACCACAGCAAGCCCTTGGTCTTTAGCAAGCATATGCTTATTGCTTATGTTTGAATCAAACTACTTTTAGAAAGGGGAGGGGAGGACACAGTGTGGAAAGGAAGCATTGCATGACATGGCTCATAGCCTCAGTCCATTTTCCACAGTATGAGCAAACCGGCACTATCCTATCATCCTTGCTGTTTCATAGACTGCACCTTCAGTTGTTAGCTCTAGCAGTGAGGGAGCAGAGGCAGACTGTGTTAACAGGAGGATACTCACAGGCTACGCAGATGAATCTGTGGGATTACATCTGGTACATGAGTTGTTAAAAGTAATATGGCCTAACAGTTAGCAGAAGCCAAGAGGGTTGTTTTTTTTTTTCTTTCTTCAGGCTATATGTCTTTCCAGTGAATACCAGCTGCTGGTATGCTAGTATTACATTTTATTTGCTGGAGAATTATTATTCTGAGCTAATCAGCTAAAACAGCTACAGGCCATTCCTTTTTTTTTTTTCTTTTTTTTTTTTTTTTTTCAGAAAAATGGAAAGCTCAACAACAATACTCCAGTGATTCATTCAGTTAATCTTAAAAGAAACCAACCTGGTTGCCAAATATCCTTCCTTAATCCATCCTGGCTGTGGCAGCACACTACTCATACAAAGGCATGAGCACATCCAAGATCTACTCATACAGACTACTCACCACACATGTGGTCGTGTGTTGTTCCCAAGAGGGCCTTTCTACCATATTTCTGATATTTCTAAGACACAATGGAGGATTGAACTTGCAGTCCACTTCACACTTCGAAATTCTGAATTTCTCTTGAGTTCAGCTTTAGTGGGGGCCTTTATGAAGCAGCCCAAATTAGGAGGTGACATGAGCTGTAGCTCCCCTGTAAATCTTCTTGAGGACCACATACATGTGTTAAACCCTATTACACATCTGCCTAAGATCAGCTCTGCAAATTATGAAGACGGCAGTGAACACTGCTGTTCTCCCCTTGCAATGAGCAGGACCTGCTGTCATGAGGAATGCACTCCCAGGGACTGAGAAGTGTTTATGTTTTGGTTCAACAGACACCAAAAAGTGCCTAGTGTAACTGAGTCCTTAATTCTGCCAGATCTGGTGTGATCTAAAAAATACCTCCTCAAGTGAGTATTGTATTCAAGGACTTGGCAACCAATTGTCTACAGGCAGCTGCTTTCTAAATGCACGTTGGCTCACATGCAGGTTAATGTAAACAATATGTCCCACACCCCTAATACTATGTAGGTGTGAGAGAAGTTTGCAGCCCTCAATCAGAAAAATAGGAGTTCATTTGGAAACTACGCAGTGGGGCTCTTTAGATAATATAATTTTCAGATGTCCATGCATTCAACACATGCAAAACATTTGTTCTGTGCAAATTCAATTCTTACCGATCCATTTATGCAGGGAACATCATCATAATGAAGTGCCATTCCACTCGGACAGGCGTAGCCATTGGCAGTGCTTCCCCGATACGGATTTGTAGATATAACTCTCCTGTTCATAAAACTGAATAAAGCAAAATAAAAATAATAAAAACCAGCACTTCAACGCAGGTCTAAATAATGATTCAGTGGTATGTTCCCTGTATCTTATTATGCAGCCTGGAAGCACATATCTTCTCACTTCATGCAGGAAAGCTGAGGACAGTTTTCTTTCTTTTGCTACTCACGTGTTGCTGCTGGCAGCCAACCTTACACCATATGTTCCTGTACTCTGTTCTTACAGTGAGGAATATGACTGTGTGAAAGGCAGGAGGGCAACAACTGTAACTGCTCAGTGGCATGTTTACATGGGAACCTGCTGATCTATGGTACAAACCAGCTTGCCAGTGTCTCATAAAAGTTCCCTTGTTGTCTGCATCGGGGAGAAGCAGGTGTTTCCGGGTGCATGCATGGTTGGGGGGGATGCGAACTTAGGAACTGGGAGAAATAAGAATCACAGGCAGTGAAAATTTGAAAAAAAAGTGGAATTGTTGAAATCTAAGTTAATATTTCTATCAAAATTTGCTGAATATTTTCTTCCTCAAAATCATTTCCATATCATAACTTTTGGCTGGGTAGAGTGTACAGAATGGCACTATGCTTCCCAACTCTGTCTGGGTAATTGTGCATGCAAATACTCTATATGCTCATTCTTGCTGCATTTCACACGGTGGGTCTGAGTCCTCTGGACACTTCAAAAGGGGTAGAGAGAGATGTATATGTATACGTATACATATATGGAGATGGAGATTGTTTT
>VYXH01001736.1:734-12209 GCA_013397275.1 Burhinus bistriatus
TTTTTTTTATACTGGGAAGGAAAGGCTACATAATTTATCACTTTTTCACTACTCTTGCACATGATGCTAGTGATATGAAAGTAACTTTTGCTTTACAAAGTAATGTTTTAGTTGAAAACCAAATGCTATGTCTAACTCACCTGACTTTAAACTACATTAGGGTCCTCATATAAACAGATGCAAGATCTTAAAGGCTTCTTTTTCAGTTTTCTTCTTCTATCTTATTCCTCATTAAGTAGGTATTCTTTGAGACATTTCAAAAAGTTTTTCTACAAAAACAACAGATGTAAACCATTGATAATTTTCAAAGTTAAAATAAAATTCTTCTCGTAGAATAAAGGAATAAATGGTTTAAAAAAGCAAAAAGTGCACTCACTGGAATCCAACTAAAGCTTTAAACACATTTCAAAAGCCTCAGGACTGGACCAGAAAAGGGGATGATTAATAAAAATTCATATGAATGATTCGTTATGATTCTTCAGTTCCTTTAGAAAAAGTAAGTCTTTTGATTTATGAAAGGAAATCAGAAAAAAACTGTTATATATTCCCATAACATTTGGTTCTATGAACATTTATTAGTCCTCAGTTACAATGATGCAAGTTGAATAAACATTTATAAATAGTAGACAAGATAACTCAGCAAAATACTATTCAAGATCCTGCTAATTTGAAAATAATTGTATTAGGTATTAAAATACAAAAAAGATAAGCAGGAGTAAAGGAAGGAAGTTCAGTATGATTGTTTTGTGGTCTGGATAGTGTTAGCATCAAGTATGTAATAGTCCCTGTATACTAAGTGCCCACCTGCAAATAAGAGATACCATTGCAGCAGTTGTAAAACATTACATGTGGTAGTCTCACATTCATAAAAATCCAAAGTCATCTTTTAAACAAACAACAGATATTCCAAGAGTCAACAAAATTACGCTCCAAGGATACCACTGGAGCAGTCTGCAGCTCCAACAGTTTAACATAAATCATTTGTTAATTGAAGATCCTGTGAAGACTTGTTTTGTAAAGGAAATATAATTGCATGTCACTTACACTCCTCCTTCAAATATAGCCTAAATTATTTAATCACCCCCATCATAAATATTTCAAATACTTGTTATTATCCACTTTATTTTCTCTTCATTCAAGCAAGAGTTCTCTATACCTGTATTTCCCATTATTCTGTTTAGAGCATAAACAACTTTTTGAAAAGGATAACATTCATATGCCAGATACAAAGAAAACCTGCTATCTTCCATTTATGTATTCCACAGTGATACTAACAGTGTAGAATACCGTGTTAATATCACTGTTAGCTCCCTTTCCAAATTTAGAAATATTTTATGTATTCTAAGACTGATAGATACAATATGGCGTTTGTGCTTCTTTTATAAAAGTACATTGGAAAACTGTTGCATTTGCCAACAAAAGCATCATCTAAGAAGGTAGTCATCACTTTGCTTTGACTGCGTGTGTTAGATTCTCAAAGAATAAAGTCATTTCAGTCCACTCATCCCCAAAATCCCAACTTCTACTGGAAGTAAAGAAAGTAATATTTAGGATCAGATGTTCATATACCATTGCGTGAATGGAATTTCATAACATTTACAACTACATATTCTTGTTAAATAATACTATATCGAAAGTTCAGTCTTGTGACTGAGATACACATGTAGAATATGTGCTTAGAAAGACTTAGAATTTTTTTCTTTTGTTAAGAGGTAGGTCACAGAATTGTACAGCCTCAAAGTTACCCATGCCTCAAACACACCTGTCGGAAAACAACATTTTTACCCTCCCTCAAAGGACATCAGAGGATATTGGTTTCCACAAAACCTTCTGGCTATAAAGAAACCAAGGGTCTCAGGAGAGATGAGCATGAGGATCTCATTTTTCAAGTGCAGGAGCTCTGCAGCCACAGTGTATCTGGCCCAGAGATGAAGAACACTTTGCATCATTCTTAGCAGTTCCCTTTCCAAATATAGAAGTGGTACCAGCAGCTCCCAAAGGAGCTTTCTACAGACTCCATCAGGTCAGGCTGACCTAATGAAGGGTCTCTAAAGAAGGTGGCAAAGAGTAAAAACAGGACATAAGATGTCTAAACTTTGTTAAAAAGGACAGTAGTAACAATAATTATGTTCTACATCACATTTTATTTAATACTACGTACCTTGAAGTCAACAACTATATGCCTATTAATTTTCTCACAAAAGTTTTCTAGAAGCAAACTCATAGGACTAAGTATCTATCTGTAGAGAAAACATTCTAAAACTCTCTTATTCAGTCATATTACTAATTAATTAAAACCAATATAATGCCTCCAGAAAGGCATGGCATGGCATACAGCAGAGAAGTCTTGGCCTTACTATGGTCTGCAGAACTGATAAATAGAGATCTTGTAAGTACAGTTGTTTTTTCTGGGGGCAACTGGTAATCACTTACTCTGGGGCACTGGGTTAGAGAGGAGAGAAACAAATACCCATGCCTTTTCATGAAAGACAAACATTCCCTAAGGGAATTACCCTGTTAGCTTCCTCTTGTACATTGTCCGTACAATGCTCTCAGTTTCTTATTAGAAGTATTCCTTCCCTTTTAGCTTCTGATTGATTCTCTCACATATTTACACTGAGCTTCATTATACAAAATTTAGGGGGTTGATTTTGCTTTTTTAAATTTTTTTTCTGAAGCTTGCAAATCCTTTCTAACTCACTTTTGAGATAATCTTTCTCAGTCTTTGCAACACTAGTAGCCACATCAATGATCCTTAACAAAAATTCCATTACTTGTTCCAAGTTTATATTAATATAAAGAAAATACATTTTCCCAATTTTTACAGCAGAAATACTATCAAGACCTAAGAACATATTATGCACAGATTTGACAAAAGTATTTTCCTCCCGACTGTATAAGGAAGGTAACACAAAAGGAAATTGAAAGCAATAGTAATTGCTACCTATTTTTCATCAACGTATCAATAAGTAGAGGTATTCAAAAAGAAAGCCTCTCATCCTCAAAACTCCAATTTTCTGTCTCTATTGCACACACTAAAATGTCTTTGTTCAGCTTACTTCACTTTTTCTTCTTTAGACAAGATGAAACATGATTGGGTAGATAAGATTCGGCAGTTACCAGGACAGACAATCCTCAGCCTAAATGTTATAACTCCTTAGGATGACTAAAAATTCCCATAACATTTATTTATTTTTACAACATCGGGATTTTTAGCCTGGTACCATAGCCAAATTCTAATTGGAGCAATTACAGTCTACTTAAATTCTCCATCTAAATCAGCAGGAAATGGCTTTCTTCCATTCCAAACAAGTGAGTATTACTGGTAAGTCCTGTTAAACCCCTGCAAAAACTTAAAAGTGTCTCAAAAGAATTCTAAAACTTGGAATAGGGCTATGCTATCATTTTGGAAATATGCCCAAATCAGAGTACAACCTTGGAAAGGCCCAAGGCTGCACTTGTTTCAGGGACAGAATTACAACATGATTAGTATCCTTTTGGTACTGCAGGAAGAAATAGTTCTGGATTCCAAAGAGTAATCAACTGTAACTAAGCTCCGTACAGAAGATAAAGCCTTGCAAATCCATCTGGCAAATTCTTCCAACACCCACCTCTATACCTGTTGCTTCAAGCGAGAGGAAAAAAAAAAAAAAAAAAAAAAAAAAACATGTACAAAAANAAAAAAAAAAAAAAAACAAAAAAACACTGTCACAAGATGCTAGCATTCCATTAAGTTCTGTTAAAGATCTCAGCACATTTATCTAATCACATATAGAATAGAATATTCATAAATACACACTCTCTTACTAATGTGTTTTAATAGGTGTCACCCATTACCTTGAAAAATGCACTATGTCCTAGATTTAAAGCTGTCCACCCACCAACCCTGACATAACTGCTTTAGCTAGTCTCCTGTCCCCTTCCAGCCAGACTTTATTTTGGTTGCACAAACACCAGATACACACCCAGTGCATCTTGCCTGGCAAAAATGCTGGCAAAGACACTACTACATCTCCCAACCTCAAAATTTACCACATGAAATATTGCCCTCATTAAGAATCTGTCCTCTGAAAAACAAGCCATTTTCCCTTTTAAAACATCCCTGTTTGGAAACAAAAGATTTTCTTCAGGTTTTCCAGAAAGGCATACTTTTGGGGATAGAAACCAAACCTGAAAAGCTTCAGGCTACAGGAGACACTCTGCTTCCTCCCTCCTCCCCTCAGTTTATGACCATGTGAAAAAACAGCACTGACAATCCAACCTGGATTTCTACTCCATTAGGAGAAAAAGCACAGATCACACTTCAAATAGACAACTCTACTCCTCATCTTCCTCACTCCCCAAATTAATGTCTTTCATATAAAGAGGAAAATATCAGAGGGACTTGATACCAAGTGTACCTAACATCTTTAAAATACACTCAATACAGCAATGCCCCTTACACTACTACAAATAAAGCACTTTAAAATATCTATACTTACAAGCATATTATGCCTTGTTAAGAATCATCACTGCTGGCACAAATGGAGGTGAATTATGCTAAATAAGTCATTAAATCTAAATATTTATTTGTTAAATGTAACTACCATCAGTACTAACACAGAATTTAATCAAACACAGAAAAATGCTTTACAACAGCTACTAAGAAGACTTGAGTATATAAAATGAACTTACATAAATTCAGAGAAAAAAGTAACTCAAGTCAGAACTCACATATGTAATACAATACCTACGGCTCACATCAAAAAATTATGTTCATTTTGTATCAAATGTAAATGTAAATTACAGAAGTGTATAATATTCAAAAACTAACAGTGCTGATTCAAAACATTACAAGGCAAGATGTTCAGCAATTAACTGCTATTATTAATTTTCCTAAAAAAAAACCCAATAAGGTATGAAAAATTCCCTTCAAAGATAATAACCACCAGCTACTCCTTCCACCTGATGATTATTCAGTAGAATATACAATGTGAGTTGGGCAGTCCCAGGCCAACCCTAGACTCAAGAGATGCTAATCTCATAGCAACCAATTTCAACAAATGTCTCTATTGACAGTCTCTCATAAGAAAGCAAAAGCAACAACTGAACAAGCAATGGTGGAAAAATGATGTTCCTGTAATAAAACACACATCTAAAGTCAGGCTTGAGAGACAGTGGCAAGCTACCAGGACAAAGCCAGTATTTTGATGCATTTTACCTGTTATACAAAGTTCACAAGACTTGAACAGAAGGTACAGAACCACANAGACAAACTTAAATCACACCAGTCTGCAAGTTACCTTTCTGTCTGAAAGGGGTCTTTTAACTCTGGTTTCCAGTAACTACACTTTATCGAGCCAGTTGTAGCATTATTCAACTATATATATGCACACACAAAATATAATTATGTTGCTAGAAATTAAAAGTCAACCAGCAAAGTGACTACTGAGAAACACAGGTTGAAGTAAAATCAGCTGTTTCTGCACATTGTTTTTCCTTTGACATTCTAGAGAAATTTATAGAACTAAAGCAAGAGTTTCACTAAACAAGATGCCCAACTGCCCTTTGGAGAGAGATAATGAAAATAAGTTATATTCAGTGCAAAGAATCCATAAATCTGACAGGCATACAAGCAATTATATAAAAATTTTTTAAAAAATCCATATCTTGTTGGAAAAAACAACTGGATTGTTACTTGAACTTGATGTCTGTCACGTGCCAAAATGATTTATATATTGCATTTTAGAGATTTCAATGCACAAAGCCCTACTAAGGTGCAGCCATCGTTGATGGAGGACAACATAAAACAGGTACACAGCACACTATAACACAGAGGAATTAAAAAGAAACACATATTTTCTATTTCATTGCTGATAACCTCCTCTTCGCTTCATAAGCTATCTCTACTACTGAAAGCCTTACCCTTTTTTGTGGAACATACACATTACCTCCAAAAGTATACAGAGTTTTACCACTTAAGAGATGTTATGCATCTTCCTGCCATTTCTCAATTGTTAAACAATATTGTTCTCCCACACTGCTATGACTACCTAAATGAGTGCTCAGCATTTAGTTACTTTCTCCTACAAGACCTCATTTATTCCATAAATATGAATAAATGAAGGAGTCTGCTACAACTTGGCACTAATCTGTAGTTTGAACATGATAACATTTAGCACTCACTACTGAGATGAAAGAGATAATTATACCATAAACTGAAACAGTAGTATATATAGGATTCTTGATTCATGCGATCCTAATAAAATTACTCAACTAAAATTATTCAACAAAAGAGATGTCGAAGGATGCCAGCCTTCCACTGATGATGCAATAAAACAGATGTTGAATATTTAGTGTATTTCCATTATAGCTTACTTGACCAACGTGGTGAAACTTTCTTTGATGCAACCAAATAATTTTGCCAATTCAGTATATGTAGGCAAGACCATTGCCAACACACTTAATTGAAAAGTGTATACATACTATTCCAGAAAGGAATTACAGCAAGCTAGATATATAATGTTTTTTGCTAACCACAGAAAGCAATATCTCAGATCATGGAACCAGGGGAAAGGTTTTCCCAAATTTTAATCCAGTTTTACAACAAAGTTATGGTCAAACCACACGCTATTTGTATCAATTCTCATTTGCAAAAGAAAACCCTAGTAATTTTTGGCATGAGTTACAAGAAAAATTTAGGTATACAAGATGAACTAATCTGATAAGTGTGGTTTTTTAAGCAAAATTCTCTATGATTTTCCAACACATGCAAAATTCCATTCATTATTAGGAAGAACAATCTAGAGATACTCAGTTTTGAAATTAATTTAATTCCTTAAGACCCTGACAAGAAGGCATTCCACAGAAATATACCTCCCCCCCCAAGACAACTACTGCTGGTAGTTTTCAAATCTCTGTTGTTGTTTAAGAAAATAAGTAAGAATGTAACATGGAAACAAAGCAATGAACAATAAAGTCTGTGTAGAAAAGATCAGGATGAATAGATACAAGAGATTTCTGATACAAAGTTTTTGCAATACTTCAATGAAATATTAGCAGACATGAGACTTAACCTTGGGTTTAGTTGCCAGGATATAACATGATTTCAAGTTTACACTGTTTTATTTTAGTGTCGTATACACCAAAATCCTTTGAGCATCTTGGAGAACTTTTACTCTCCCAAAGATTAAAGATATCTGACAGGAATTGATTCCCAATCCTGATTGTTTCTTTCTGTGTGGCTTTAATTATTCAGTGCTATAAGGCAGTTAAAAGCTTCAGAAGTGCTGACAGCAGAGCAAAAGATTGTTTTTTGTGGGAAGAGAATAGGGGACAGCTAGGGAGAGCTGTGATTTAGAAGGGCATTCTGGTGAGACCCCAAAGAAAGAACAAAAACACCTGTGCAGAATAAGCATACATTTTTTTAAATTTACCACTTCCTAGTAAATACATGCACAAAGTCAGCAGATATTCACAGATACTTTCAGAAGTTGTTCTTCTTTGTGTAAACCCAATAAATTGTGGGTTTTTTTCCAAAATGACAAGCATCTGGGTTCACCACAATCTGTGTACACCCTAACACTCTGGATAATGAAAAAGGTTGAAAACTATTTAGAGCCAAAACTGAACAAGACCAAACATTTCCTTCAGCATCAATAAATCTAAGTACTTTACAAGACAGGAACTATTATTCTGATTATCTGTTGGAGAGATTCATGTTTGATTAAATTTCTGGATAAAGCACTGTATTTTCAGATTTTACTACAAGCTGAAAATGTATAAACAAGCAATCCTGAGATCAGAGGAAAGATGAAAATTGGCAAAAAAAGAAGTAGTGACTTCAATATGAAATGATCCACAGCAACTGAAATCTGTCGAGTCTACGACATCCTCAGGAATATGGACTCACTCCACAGTGCCATTACAGCTCAAAGTTAAGGGGATTCCTGATACAGATCAATATTAATTCATAAGTTAACTTAAGGCACTTATGACTTACAACATTCTCAAAGAAAGTTTGGGATTTATCAGCAGTTGGTTCCCTAAGATAAAACAAGTCATGTCTGGGGTAGAGACAAGATCACAGGAGATGTGGCTCTAAAAACATACAGTGAGATAATTAAAGAAATCAGTAGGCAACAGTAAATCAAGCAGATCAGACAAAGTAATAAAAAACCTTAAAGCATTAGAATTTCCCATCACTTATCCCCCAAAAAAAATTCCCCAAAAATTTGTGATCATACAAGGTTAGGCTCGCTCTCCAAATCAGTTATGTCATTGCTCAAGAAGTTGCTCTCACTCATTTTGAGGAGTCTAAACTTATGTTTTATAGTTCACAAGAAGCAAGGTAAGAGATTTTACAGGAAAAGAACAAACTAAACACCTAGTCAAAAC
Source organism: Burhinus bistriatus (assembly GCA_013397275.1). Classification (NCBI taxonomy): domain Eukaryota; kingdom Metazoa; phylum Chordata; class Aves; order Charadriiformes; family Burhinidae; genus Burhinus; species Burhinus bistriatus. The sequence goes on from VYXH01001736.1 coordinate 9,111, forward strand.
TGAAGAGGAATCGACAAGAAACCCCTGAGACACCTTAGAATTTGGTTTATATTTGTGTAACAGGACATACAGGTTTTGTCTGCTACCAAATAGTTCAAAACAGCATAAGTAAGGCTATTTTTACAGGACTTTTACTATTATTGCTACAAAACAACACAGAAGCCATCATACAAAATCCACTGCCACAAAATATTCAATCCAGGAAGCTTTGGAGAAAGAACATCAAACCACTAAACTTTTAACTAAATAGAGAGAGATTTGTCAACTGAGTATCTGTGATACCCAAGTTAGGCTGTTTGCAGTTTTCTCCTTGCTTTTAACATACATATATGCAACCTATATTCACTCTAACAAACCAGTCTGGCACTTATTTAGATTTAGAAAAAAAACAAACCAAAACAAACATCGCCCCCCTTCAGTTACAGCAGTACATTTTCTCAGAACAGTTTTGGCACAATTATTCTCCCTAGATTCAAGCCCACCTCTACCTCTCCTTTCTTGAAAAAAATTACACATGCATTGGGAAACAAACTATATAAAATATTTATATAAAATATCTATATAGTTATTTCAAAATGAAAAAAAAGAAAGAGGGTAAACAATGTATACTAATTGATGATGAATTTCCCTTGAGATTCACATGCATATGTTTTAAAAAAATCTGGGTATTTTTAAATGAAACTTATTTGCATCTGTTGAATAAAAATCACTAGAAAAAATACAAGTCCCCTGCATTTCAAACAACAGTCATACTTCACCTGCAAATTTAATCATAAAGGAAAAGGCATACTTACAAATTGGTCTACTCAAAGTGTTAAAACATTAAAGAGGAACAAAATACTTACATTATCTTCCTCCTCTGTATCATCATTGTCATCGTCATCACTATCCTTGAACCCAGTCGGAAGTGGTGGCCCAATGAATTCATCTTTAGTATCCTCAGCTGGACCTTGAGCAGAAATCTGGGATTGCATGGAAGGACCAGTTAACTCTTCATCTGAGCTATCTTAACTTTCACTACAGGTTGTCTCTATGCATGGAAAAATTAAAAAAATTACTATCTCAAGAACATCAGCACTTCCATGGGAATTTTCAGATACTGAGCACTGATATAAATTTGTAAACACTGAAATTAGCAGCAAAACATAAACTAATTTTTATTAACAGTGTAGGCCCACCATCATCTTGAAAGCATAAACAAAGCTTTTAAAAAAAAGGAATATAATAGCAACAGACAGTTAAAAAAACTGGATAGAATAAAACAAAGAAAAAGTTAGATGAACTGTAAAAATAACAGTACCACACCACTAATATGGGTTTCATTACTGCTTAGAAGCCAACAGAAAACTTTACAGAGCATTTTCAAGATGCTGCTTCAGGTTGCAGCTTGTACAGACACTCTACACCTCTGTTAGCTAGGTGGAACTCAAAAGAGTAATGATCCAGGCTCATAACCAGAGTGAGAACACAAAGCATGGCACTTGCCTTATAACGCCAATAAAGAAGTACAGGGAATCAGGCACTTCTGACAAAATATTTAATATTCAGTAAACTCTCACACATCTAGATTCCAAAAGTTACATTAAGTTATCATTTCACTGTTGTCCAAATCGGTTGTGTGAACACATTATTTTTGGCATTGGAAAATTTCTGGAAAGTAAGTAGAACTATTTAATCCACGCTTATTCAGTTTATTCAAAATAATGTGCTCCCTCTGCTGGTAGTTATCAAGTAGGTGGCATTCTAACTGGCAAAAGGTCTAAAAGTCATAAGCAGAAAACTTTGCCTTTTGACTGGGCTACATAGTATCATTACTGATACCTTGCAGTGGAAATCAGCTATTCCTTTCAGATTCAGTGAGATAAGCTCAAGTTGCAAGACTTGCTTTTGGAGCTTATATTTTAAGAGCATGTAAGTGAGTTTACAAGTGAGCAGACTGCAAAAGAAAAAGAAGATGACTACAGAGGTATTGGGGTTTTTTTAAAGTTTGGGTTATTACTTAAAAACAATAATAAAAACACACAAGTTCAAGAGCATAATAAAGCATTAAGAAAAGATGTTCTAAACTGTGTAATTGTGACAGAGAACACAGCCTTCCACAAAACAGCTGTACACCAAGAAGGTAATAGGTCACACAGCAAATATTTGTCTTGGATGAGCAACTGGAATTCTATTTTAGGAAGAAATAAAAAAAAACTAAAACCAACATGAATTAGGTCCTCAGATGTTACAGTGATGAGAAGAGCATGCATGCCTGAAAACTTGTCTAATTTTTCCAACTCTATTTACTAGCCTAATAAAAGATATCACCTCTACATACAAACTTTGTTTTGCATAGTGATGAGAGACATTTAAAGACCTAGATCAGGATATGATTATATAATAAATCACACTCAAATAAAAAGTGCTTCTCTTACTCTACAACAATGGGGCAATCAATATCCTTTTACCAAAAGGAAGCTTTTCCAGCATGTGAGGGATGGGACCTTCAAAGTTCTTCATGTTAGGTATCCCCAAAACTAACAATTTTACAATACTATATGCAAGAGAGTTGAGTTTTAAGAGTCGATACATATTCCCAGACTAGCAAACCACATATCTTTTCCCTAAAAGCCAAATAGTTTAATTAGTTTTGGAATGGAACCAAACATATACTGTAGCTGCCAGCAAGAAGAGTGTATACAACATAATGATTCAAGGAGGCCCTTCCAATCCTGGAGTCCCAGATTTTCAGATCTTTCTATAGACACCGAAGAACAATATCTAGCTTCCTTCCTAATTACATATGCTTATCATTCCCTCATTTGCTAGGGAAGATCAATCAATCAATTCAAACATTTCAGTATTTTGAGAGGCAGTGTAATCATTCTGCATGTGAAATGGCCAGAACTGCAGCGCTATTTTTCAGCACACTTCAGGCTTGGCAGAGACAGCCAAGTGCTACAGCTACTGGTATCCTCTGTCCTGACTGGAAGAAATTCAAACATAAGAACATCCCAATGCAGCCAGACCAAAAGCCCATCTAGTGACCAGGAATGGTGCTGACAGAAAGGACAAAACAAGAGAGCAGACATATAGTGGCATTTCCTTCAACTTTCA
>VYXH01001737.1:0-12688 GCA_013397275.1 Burhinus bistriatus
CAACTCTAAATATTCTGTGATTCCATGATTTCTGGGTCTGACATACCCACTTCTTTCATTGTAGCTGTCCATGCACTTACATGTGGATTTCTTGCACTTGACAATATCGTGCAAGTACTACTGCTAAAGTTATGAGTGTCAGAACCATATGATGTGATTGCATCTATAGACTCAGTAAGTGAGTGCAGGAGGAGTTACTGGGATTGATTTCCTCCCCCCCCTCCCCCAGCATCCTGACACAATTCCAGTTGCATTTAGGGTAGACATTTAACTATTGCTGGTGGTATAGTAACTAGTAATATCTTCTCATTCTCCTTTGGGAAGAGCAGTTTCCTCTTAAGGGACAGATTGCTCACAAGCGCCAGTCTTCCTTCTAGTGAGTAAGCAGTATGGCTCCTGCTGCCCTTAGACAGGTAAAGGAGAGTTCTTTGTAGCCATTCCTCTAGATTTGTAACAGAAGGCAAGCAGATGACATAACCGTGCTTGATGTTCCTAGAAGAGTACACCCACGTTATCATTTTGTGACCAACATGTAGGGCTACTTTTCAGATTAAAATCTGAAAGTTGGCAGCTTTCTATTTTGCTTGTTTTCTCATCCAGCATGATTGTATTTTTCATTGAATAAAAGGCCTTAAAATCTGCATGCATACATGCGTATCAGCCTAGATACAGAGCTGAAAAATGGAGTAGTGAGTATGCAAAAAATGAAATGCAAAGTATTTCTGTTCATATTTTGCTCAAAGCTTATTAGACCACAAATTATGAGTATTCTCCAGCTGAACGCTATGGGTCTCAAGTATGTTTTTACCTTATGCAAGGTGTGGGAAGAACCAAAACAAGAAGATTTTTTTTTTTAAGAAATTTTAGAAATGCACAATTACTTCAGGATTTACTATGCTATTAATTTACTGACATATGGGAAATAGGAAATGAATTGCTAAATGTCCTGCTTCGGGTCCTGTTCGGCATGGCTTGCTGTTCTTTGTGTGCAGTCATAGGTGAAAATTTCTGCCAGTAGCCACAGAAGGATTGTGGTGGTGCTACTGTTTCTTAGTGGCTCGAAGAAATAATTGAACCAAAGTCCTTGTGGTGGAGGTGAGGGTGTAAGATTTTAAATATGTGTATGCTTTAGGTACCATGCTCTTTGTCAGAATTCAGTGTTGTAATAACACACAAGATCTGGAAAAAGGATTATATAAAGCTATGGATTTCTTTTTAAGGGTATGGCAAAGCTGAAATACCGCAGTATTCCGAGAAGTCTGTCACTAGCGGCACATGTTCCAGGTCACATGGGGAAGGGATGGAGCTACTATACAGGAAAAGTAGCAATTATTTTCACAGTTTGGTCAGATGTTAACCCATATTATAGATCTCTGGCTGTGTCCCAGACTCATGGGCTCATGAGTTATTAGTCTAATTTTTTAATGAAAGATTCTTGTCCTTGTGATCGTGGACCATGAAACAGAGTGCTCTGAAGAGTAACTTAGAGGGCAGAGCTTCATAAATGCCCTTCAAATTAGGGGGCACAGCAATGAGCTGGGTCAATTATACTGGCCTGCAGGCATGTGCGTAGACAGGTGGGGTCTGGCAAGAGTCAAGGAAAGAGGTAGAGTCAAGTCTCAATTACCCTCACTTGAACTGGTTGCTTTTTAACTAATTAATAACTCTGAATGAGGACCTTAGTGATGATATAATGAAACAAGCTTTCAGTGTCACACACATTCAGTCTAACCCTCATTTTTTCACTAAACTAAGAATGACTGGTCCTGAGTTGAGTATATGGTGACTTGGTAATACACTGGGAAATACTGATATTTTTTGTTTATTTTTAGGAGTTATCTTGTATTGTAGCATACCAAATATGCAATTACTGAGATTTGCTAAATACCCTTACTGCTACATCCTTTCAAGCTGTCTTTAGTATTTAAATGATTTTCTAATTTTTTTAAGGAAATAAATTAATGGCTTTTTTGCCCTAGTGATACTCAGTCTTTGTTCCGTTGTGTGTATATATGTTTATATATATTGCTGATCTTTGGGTTGTGTAGATATAATTGAGACATGTCTGTGCCAAAATGTTAATTAATGATTGCCTTATTTGGGGGTTTTGACCAGAATGCTACAGGAATTGTCTTAATTTTTCTTTTCCCTTGAATGTGGCCAGTGAGAGGGGTTTCCAATTAGTGAAACTTATAGGTTAATTATGACTCATCTCCTGAAATCAGCTACACAAATTTGAATCATTAGTACTGGATATTTTCCACTAAAAATCTTATGAATTTCTGCTTAGTGTTTGGCAAGGAGATTGTACTTATTGTCCAGATGCAGTTTTTCAGTGTGGTGGGCACATGTTGAAAACCCTAAACCTTGAATGTAAGGGATCAGTTAGGACTGTACTTCGATTGACATATATTAGGCATTGAGTTTTATGGTTCTGCTAGTTAATGATGATATTGTAGCAAAAATAGGGAGGGAAGATGATATTTTATTGACAGTTAAAAAGGCAATTAAGTGTGTAGGGTTTTTTAAATGTGGAGCAAGTGTTATTTAACATAGTTTGGATGTGATTACATCATTTTATAACAACTTTATCTTACTGTGGACAGTGGGGAATGTGTACTCTACATGCTGACCACTGCATGAGCAAGTGGTGCCACATAGTTCCTGCCTGAAAGAATTTCTGGTCTGTAACAGGTTTCCTGGTCCTGTTACTGACACTCAAAATTAAATGCTAGATCTGTTGGCAGTGGTAATACTTAGGTAAAATTAAGTATCTGATAACGTGTTGATATCATATGATGATTGATGCTTCCAGATTAGTCTGCTTTAATTAGCTACATAAGGTTTTTAGAAGTTGGGTTTTTTTAGAACCATAACTAGATATATTTTGCTTTTGTTATAGGGTTAATAGTTGTTAATTCTTTTAACTAGCTATAATGTCCCTTGATTATTCTATTTAAGAACTCTCTTCCTGCGTAAACCCCCTAAAAGGGGGGCAGTCCAGAGAGTATTTAAAACATCATCTCATCTGAGAGATGGTCAACTGTATGGGACTCTTGTCATGGCTTTAATGTGAGAAGAAGCAACTTTTGAATTTTCAAGTATAAATATGAAAGCTAAGATATGATAAAACTCATTTTCACTGTGAAGGAGCCATGGGTTTGAGCTTATTGTGATCCCAAACTCGTGAAGAGCAACACAAAATTGCATATGTCACCTCGTAATAATCTTCCACCTGTACAGCATCAATAAGAATCACTCTGGGTGTAGCTTACACCACATTGTACAAAATACCTGTATTTAGAGTATTTTTATGCATCTTATTCATTTCATCCCACTATGAACAGAAATGATGGATGAGAATAATATTTTTTTATCTGCTTTAATCCTAAGGTTTTTTATTCTTTGTTAGAAGAATCATGCAACTACTTAAGACTTTCCTTGGAAGATTTTCTCATCAACATCAAAACTTGCACCTTATCGTACTGCATAACGCATAGTAACAGAAAAATGTATTTTAGTCACGCTCTTTTCTGATACAGCCACAAGAAAGAGATCTTTGCACAAGAGCTGGGATAACAAGAACCCTTCCAACATGTGATGTGAACTGTCAAATGGCTCACTTGTAAGAACAATAACACAGATTCAGTTTGAAGGCAGAGGTTTTGCTGTCTGCTGAGTACATCTAGCACAAAGATGGAGCTTGCAAGACCCCTCTGCAGGCAGCCTTCCCTAGTCTTTCCTGTTTAGATCTTACTCCCAATGCCTTTGAGTTACAAGCTTCTACCTATCCCAAGAGGTGAATTTAGCTCTTGGGTAAGGGGATGAATTGCATCCAAGTCTTGCATGGGTATTTAAACCCGAGTTCTGAAATTAAAAGTGAGAAAAGATTATTTTTTTTTTCTCCTCCCCTGTCTATTTAGTTTTATATTCCTTTGTTTTCATTGTGTTTGTTCTAAGACCTAAACCAAACTGTTTTGACCATGGCAAACATAACCAAACACTTCTCTTGGGAGGTAGGAGTGGGATTTTTCCTTTCCCTATTTTTCAGAAAGAGTAAGTGGAATGAGGTGAGAAGGAGAGATAACTCATTACTGGGTTGGTGGGCTGCTTTAATATTTTCTTAAGCATGTTCATTCTTGTAGCTACATTGTGAAAAATTATCAGATCTGTTAAATGTATGTTTTGTACCTGTTTGGCCTTATTTAATTAAAGTAAAATATTTCACTTGGCAAATGCTACTATTTTAACCAGTGTTGGCTGTCTTTGATGCAAGATTTCCCCCTGCCTCTGTTCTCCCAAAGCAGACTTATACATGATAAAGCAGCTGCTAAAGGGAGACCACTAATATCATCGAGAGTGTCTGGAGCAGAGAACAGAATCAGGATGGGAAATCAAACTTCAGAAGAGAACAGGTGATTGTCCCTAATGGGGAGAAATAAGCTAAAGCAGCTGTTTGTATTCCAAAGCATGGGCCTATAGAGGAATGCAGCTTTGTTACTGACTTGGACTTTCAGGAAAAAATGACGGAGTTGAAGGGACTGAGGATACATTGTGAATAGTTGTATAGAATATCAGTTCTGTTAACTGAGGAATTTAACAGCTAGCTCACCATAACACTGGCAGATAAATGGAGCTGGGGAGAAAAATTCTGAAGCTTAAAACTGGCTTTTTCTTTTTAAGTGATCTTAGATATTGCTTAGCTGTGGTAACTGAAATAAACAGAATCCTTGATACAGAAGGGATGACTGTGGTCCTTCAGCTGTTACCTCTGGAAATGAGGCTATAGTTATACACTGTACAGAATTTGTATTGTATTTATATGTTTTCAATTTAACTGCCATCAATCTCATTGTACAAGACAGTCATTTTGGGCTCTACACGACAAAAGGATTTTCATCACTTGTTTAACCTTGGTCAAATGTTCTTGCCAATCCATTTTCTCTAATCTTTGTATTAGATGCATGCCCCCACCATTATGCATGGTGAACTTCATGATCCTACTGAGTGTCAGCAACTATAAATGTAAAAGAGCTAAGTAGTTAGAAAAGTATGTCTTTTCATCTGTAGAAGAGCAAAATATTCTGGAGAGCCTGTTTTGAAAAGCCAATGGCTTAAGGTTTAAGCTTTGCTGTCTAATCTTCCTTTCCTACTGAAACGACTAATATGTCACTAAAAGCGAGGTACTTTGGTGTAATTGCATCATCATTCTGTGAATGCTTAGCCATGATGCTTTTCGTAGCATGGAGAAGCAGCCTAATAAGAGAGGTTCTCATCTTTTATAAAAATAATAGAGCTTTCTGTATATAGGCTGAAATGTTGAATATTTTTTCTGAGGTTATACAAGCCTTTATCTTCACAGGGCTAGCTTTGAGTGTTTAATGTATGCTAAAGATGATCTATCAGTGTTTCTTGGTAGGTAGTCTATGAACGAGACTGAACTGAGCTAGGAAAACATAATGTAGCAGGACAAGGTGTGTAGAAAAACTGTAGTCTTGCTGTGTTTTTTGTAACTTTTGAAAAGCTGGTATTAATAGATGTGACTGTACTGAATATCTGTGCAGGCTCTTCTTTCTTATGAATGGATGAGGTTGGATGGGACCTCTGGAGGTCATAGTGTTCACCCTCTCTGCTCAGAGTCACCTAGAGCTGGTTGCCCTGGACTGTGTCCAGATGGTTTTTGAGTATCTCTGAGGATGGAGACTCCACAACTCTCTTGGCAATGTATGCTAGGACTTAGCCACCCTTACAGTAAAGTGTTTCCTGATGTTCAGACAGCAGCTCCTGTATTCCAGTTTATGCCCATTGCCTCTGGTCCTGTCTCTGGCCACCAATGGCTCCATCTTTACACCTTCCCTTCAGGTATTCATACACATTAATATGATCCTTCACAAGCCTTTTCTAGGCTTAACAGCCCCAGTTTTCTCAGCCTTTCCTTGTATGAGATGCTTAAGTCCCTTAATCATTTCAGTGGCCATTTGTTTGACTCTCTCAAGTAGCTCTGTATCTCTCTTGTACTGAGAAGCCCTGACTTGGACACAGCGTTCCAGGTGTGGCCTCATCAGTGCTGTATAGAGGGGAAGTATCACCTCCCTTGACCTGCTGGCAGTGCTTTACCTCCTGCAGCCCAGGATAATCCTTAACCTTCTTTGTGGTAAGGGCACCTTGGTGGCTTGTGTTCAACTTGGTGTCCACCAGGACCCCGGGTCCTTTTCTCCCAAGGTGCTTTCCAGATGACCATTCCCAGCATGTGCGGGTGCATGGCATTATTCTTCCCCAGGCGCAGGACTTTGCATTTCTTGTTTAACTTTGAGGTTCCTGTCAGCCCACTTCTCCAGCCTGACAAGGTCCCTCTGGATGGCAGCATGACCCTTTGGCATATTGGCTACTTCTCCCAGTTTTGTGTATTGACCCCAGGGTACACTGCTAGTTCCTGGCCTCCAGCTAGACTTTGTGCCACTGATCACCACCTTCTGGGCCCAGCCATTCAGCCAATCTTTAGTCCACTCACTGCTCATCCAGCCCATGCATCACTATGAGGATCTTATGGGAGACTGTCATTACTGAAGTCCAGGTAGGCTTATGTATGTCTAGAAGCCCTGTTTGCCTTTGATGCGCCACACCTGATTCAGTGCCAGGTGGGCTTTGGCTTTTCTAACCATATCTCTGCATGTGCAGACAGTGTCTCTGTGTCGCTTTCAGGTTACTTGTCCCTTTGTCCACCTCTTGTATACTTCCTTTCTATGTTTGAGTCTTGAAATATTCATTCAATTCCTGAATATCTCAGATTGTCTGTAGTGGATATTTACTATTATGTACTTCTGCTTGTGGATACAGATAGAGTATTCTGTGGTGTCATACATTGTTTTATATTATACAGAATTACTTATTTGACTGTTCTCTTACCTTTCTTAAAGGTGGCGAGAAGCTGTGGCTGAAGTAATGCAAAAGTTGGTTGGTTGTTGTTGGTGTTTTGGTTTTTTGTTTTTTGGGTTTTTTTTTCAAGGCTGGATAGGTGACACTGCCTTAGTGAAGATCTTACTTGAAGACCTAATCAACTTGTTAAAAATTCAAATCTTCCCAAGCAATCCATAGCTCCCAATTATTCTTCTACATATATTGTATTATTTCTTTTCCTCATTTAGGTCCTGCTTAATGAGAAAGTCGTCTTTAGTGTCAGAGGTCTTGGAACTATTTATAGGATTGCTATATTAGAGAAGAACATTGTCTGTCTTTGGAATAATAAGCACTGTTTATCAAGTGGTTGTAAGAATATTACAGTTATCACTTCAATGTACAGAATTATGCTTCTCCAACTGATTTACTAGCAGACTTTTAAACAGTTTTAGTGAAATTTGGACTGGCTTTTATATTATATATTAAATTACATTATAAACTAGATTAATCTGGGTTTTGTTGTAAATACTCATCTTCTGATGCTTTTTTTTGCATTCTACTGCATTAAGGTTTGTTAATAAATAGGATAACATATCTTGTGTTGTGCAAGTGTGTTTAATGACTCATCCATACAATGGAAGAATAAGTGCTAACCAGTCCTTCAGTAATTTGAGATACCCTGGTGGTGCTGAAAAATTTGACAGTATTACAGATTTCACCATGGCAAATACATAGGAACAATATTGTCCCTATGTGTCATGGTTTAACCCCAGCCAGCAGCCAGAACCATGCAGCTGGTCCCTCACTCACTCCAGTTTGGATGAGGGAGAAAATCAGAAGAGTAAAAGTGAGGAAAAAACTTATAGGTTGAGATAAAGACAGCTTAATAGCTAAAGCAAAAGCTGAGCATGCAAGCAAAGCAAAACAAGAAATTTACTCCTTGCTTCCCATCAGCAGGGAGATGTTCAGTCATCTCCAGGAAAGCAGGGCTCCATCGTGTGTAACAGTGACTTGGGAAGGCAAACATCATCACTCTGAACATGCCACCTCCTTCTTCCTCCAGCTTTATATACTGAGTATGATGTCACATGGCATGGACTAGCCCTTTGGTCAGCTGGAGTCAGCTGCCCTGGCTGTGTCCCATCCCAACTTCTTATGCACCCCCAGCCTACCCGCTGTCAGGGCGATATGAGGAACAGAAAAGGCCTTGACTGCCTAGCAACAACTAACATCAGTAGTGCCCTATCAAAAGTATTTCTCATCCTAAATCCAAAAACATGGCACTATACCAGCTGCCAGTAAAAATGTTAACTCTGTCTCAACTGAAACCATGACATTTATTTTTTTGATGTTATTTTTTTCTTTTAATTTTTAATGTACTTCTAGAAGCTTATAAATAATAGAAAAATTTAAAAAACAGTAGTAACATAAAATAATGCAAAAATAAGGTTAAGTACTAATTTGTTGTTTATATACACATACCATTGCCTCTTTACGCTTACTTCAGTTATTGCAGTGACCAATTAATAAGACAGTGGTTTTAAATGGTTTTTTTTTTGTGTTACAGGCAAATATAGGTATGACGACTTAGCTTACAAAAGGGTGCTCAGGACAAGAGGTGTTATGAGAGGTGCTACTGACATCTGAAAGTCATTACAGTAGTATTCACTTATTCCCTCTGGCTTAAGAATTTAGAAATAATTAAGTTTATAGGCTTTGTCTGCCCATCCAAGAAAAGTTATTCCCTTTTATGAAATATTATTTTTATTTTGAATAAATTAGATGTGAACATTTACACAATAAATACCCATTTATCTCAAAGGTATGAGTCTAAATAGCAAATCACTTTTATTATTAAGTATGCAGTAGTTCTTGCTTACAAAGCCTGTGGGTTTCAAGAACTTGTAGGGGATTAGTAACGGTTTGATGTTCCCTCTTTCTTCTCCCAAGTAGCACTCTTAAAGGGAATCAGTACCTGAATCAAAGGCTGAAACTACAAATATGTTATAAAGGTTTGTATATACACGCATAATTGTAGTAAAATTAACCCAAATGGCTTCACTACAGTGAGCTAGAAAAAAAAATAGCTGAAGAGCTGCAAGTCCTTGTAGGACCTCTCTGTGGTCAGTTGATATTTGAACAGTACTCAAGGGCTTTAGAGCTTAGCATTAATATATAGTTACTAAAACAGCAGAGAGGTACATATTAAAAGCTGCAGTATTCATAGTGAAGTTCAGTTTGTTGGGGCGAACAATGCACATGGCATGCCATCTTCAATGCTAGTCTTAGGGGATTCCACCCAAAGTTAAATCAAGCTGGAGGGGATCGTCAGCATTTTTTGCTTAGATTCGCTTTGGGGGAAAAAAGACCCTTACAGGGTCTATGAAAGAAACTCTAACTGGAAGAAATAAGACTTCCTCTCCCTCACCCCCCAAAAGTTCTGTCCTTGATGGCCATAAAACCTTCTGCAGTTTTTTAGATGTAAAACATTCATGACCATGTGCTTTGAGATAGTTTCAGTATAACTTCAATTATTCAATATTTACAAGTCTGAATTTTACGTGTTAGCCCTAAACTTAATTTTTGCTACCTGACAAATCATTGCCTTCCTGATTTTACAGTCTGCACAAGGATTGAATAATTATTTCTGAAGAGCTGTAAAGTATAACCACACTAACAGAAGCTGTTAGATTTTTGTGTGTGTGTCTTCAAGAAAAGATGGCAAAAAGCCTTTTGCAAATAATACTGATGAGGAAAGAGAAACAAAGCAAAGACCTCCCAAGAATTACAGCATCTGGACTTTGAACATGTGAAATAAGGCTTTGAGTGAGTAGTAAACCTGAAAAAAAAAAGATAGATAAGAGGCCTGCAGTAGAAATAATAGTGGACTCTAGATTTGAGTAGCTATAATGACAGGGCAGTATAGAAAAGCAATTTTGAGACTTGTATTGCTGGGAGAAGAGGCAACTAATCTTTGTCATCGCTCTAGACGTAAAATACTGAAACTTTAATGCTTTTCAGAAGTCTTTCTATTATCCATAAATGTTTAAATACGTAGGAGAATCACATACAGAATCTTTCCTACAGGTTTGGAGACAGATTCTTGTTTGGTGGACCTGGTCAGAAGTCCATAGGTTTCAGTGGATGATAATCTTCTCCAGCAGCATATCTTAACTGGGGGGGAGGGGGTCGGGCCATCTCCAAAACACTGTGTGGTTATGCTACAGAAGCATTATATACGAGCTTGCTGATACTCAAAGTTTAAATAAAACCTGCCTACACTCGGTACCAGGGACTCTTGCTGTATCAACACTGTATTTGTTACAAAGTGATTTGAATGACTTGATTGCACTGCTGATTTACTCGGAGTCTTTGGGATTGATTTGTCAGTATAACTTGGCACAAATTTAAATCTCTGACTGAATTTGAATATCATACTTCACTCATCTTTGCCAATGGAGTAAGATAGGCTTTTCCAATGAAATATTTTAAATTCCTGGTACTTGTAAAGGGCATTTCTTTATAGCTTGTTTGTTTAATATAGACTGCCGCACGTGAATTACAGAGTTTTCATGGATAGAGTATGTTGGACCTTATAACTGAGGCAGCTGGAGAATGTAAGGAGGTATTTTTTCCTGTGTTTTCAAAAGAGAAATAGTACTTTTGATTAAAAAACCAAACTTAAGTATGGTATCTGTAAATTAATGCAGAACTAATTTATAATAGAATTTTCATTAAAAGTAATGAAGGCTTTAGCTCGCAAGTAGTTAATGAGCCTAAGTATCTTTAGTTCTTCATAAGAAACAGTACCTTTGTAATATTGGGTGAGAGAGAATTTTGGCCTGGGAGTTAGGGTTGCTATCCAGTTGTTCTACTGTGAGAATGAAAGTGGAAAGAAACGTACCAAGAGAGTTTTTGAGTCTGTTAGGAAGGCGTGCTGATGGCAAACGTACTTGACTAAGTCTATTAGCTATCTAATAATACTGAGACCCCACCTGGTCTATTGTATCCGGTTCTGGGGTCCCCAGCACAAGAAAGACATGGTTCGAGCGGGTCCAGAGGAGGGCCACAAAAATGGTCAGAGGGCTGGAACACCTCTCCTATGAAGAAAGACTGAGAAAGTTGGGGTTGTTCAGCCTGCGGAAGAGAAGGCTCTGAGGAGACCTTATTGTGGCTTTTCAATATGTAGAGGGGACTTATACGAAAGATTAAGAGATGCTTTTTTATGAAGGGACAGGACAAAGGGCAATGGCTTTAAACTGAAAGAGGGTCGATTTAGATTGTACATAAGGAAAAAAAAAATTTTATGATGAGGATGGTGAGACACTAGAACAGGTTGACCAGAGAATATGTGGATGCCACATCATTAGAAGTGTTCAAGGTCAGACTGGATGGGGCTTTGAGCAACCTGATCTAGTAGAAGATGGTCCCTGCCTATTGCAGGGAGGTTGGACTACATCTTTAAAGGTCCCTTGCAACTCAAACAATTCCATGATTTTCAGAAAGGGTTAGGCAGCAAGAGTGATGATGTCATTTTGCGCACTACTGTTAGTGTAATCCTCTTTTTAAAGTTCGTTTTGTCTCCCCCTCTCACCTCCTTGTACTGCTGCTAGATATCATTCCTATCTTGACATCATTCCTGTACTTCCCAAGTTGCCACTAAGTACTGGGCTTAGTATTTGATACTTGGTTTGTTTTTATATACACAATGGCCTTCTTAAGCAGACTCGATAGCTGCTTTCATACCACTTTGCTGACCTTACTGTCTTTTTACATTGTCATTAAAATTACAAGTTGCTTTTAAATAGTTATGCTTTGTTGTTGAGTTTAAATTAAACACTTGTGATGCCTTTATGGTGACTAACTTGAGTATGGGTATCAAGCTATAAGATTATCCTCTAAGAAAACAGATGCCAGAATAAGATTTTAGTTAAATGAGGCATCACAGATTACTCATTTGTCAATTTTAAATTGGAAAGTGCTTAAATCCACAGGTAAAGGCAAAAACAAGCCTTACAAAAAGCAGAATTTACAGATCAGTAGCATGAGGGAGACAGTGATCCATATTTCTCATTACTCTTCTGAAATGCCATTATTTCTTGAAATTGTAGGGCTTTCAATTTGAGGGTGTTTTTAGAGGTAAAGTCTTAACAGCTTGTTTATCTCTACCAGTGAGCGTGTTTCTCTCCTTTCTTCCCTTTGTGCCACTTGCAGCATGCTCTTTTGGTTGAAGTTCTCACAGGAGAAGCACGCAGTTGTTTTATAAGTAGGTGGAGAAGGGGAAAGCATTTTCTTCAAGGTGATAGGCTTGTACTTAAACTGTTTTAAAAAAAAAAAAAAAAGATTGCTCTGGAGACCAGCAATTGGCTTAGCTGCGCAAAATGCCTTACATAGTAGATAAATTTGTGTTGCTGGGAGACTTGATTTCTCTCAGGTCAGTTCTAAGCTTTCCTGTTGATTTGAGTAGCTTCATGTCTTTGCATACTTTTATGATTCCTTACTGTATGAGAAACAACTCTGCTATATTTTGGCATCCTTGCATGTCAGAACAGAGTGTAGCAGGGAGGTGCTCTAACTAGTTATAATTGAGCCACCTCAGGTACCAAAAGCTTCTAGCCATGACAGCATGGATCTCTGCATGATAAATTTACTCCTACCCTCATAAGCTTTGCAATTTTGCAGTCAGGTTTGTCAGTAAGATTTGTTTCTTCCTCTTGTAGAATGTGGGGCTTACAATGCTGTCTTTGCTGCAGTAAGATGGGTCATGTTAAAAAAAAAAAAAAAAAAAAAA
>VYXH01001737.1:12768-43857 GCA_013397275.1 Burhinus bistriatus
TGTTGAGAAAAAAAGGGGGAAAAAAAAAAAAAAAAAAAAAAAAAAAAAAAAAAAAAGAACCAAGAAGGACGCAAAGTAGAAAGCTTAAGTTTGAGGAACTGACCTACTCTGGACATATGACACATCTGTCTGAAACTTGGTGGTAAGCAAGCAAAGGTGTTGCATAGTTTCTAACAGGGCAACGCTGCTACACTGGCTTCTGTAAGACAGGCAAACTGATGTGACCAGCTTGTGTTGCAGAACATGGAGGTCTCTTTCTGCATGCGTGGTTGTGTAGTCTTCAGGGAAACATGTTTTTGTTGGAACTTAAGGGTCTCATCTCTAGTATCTGAATATTATTTAGAAGGGTTGTCACTTTACAAACAGCTTTTTAGCTAGACTGGGAAAAATGTGTGGCTTCTCTTCCATCTTTAAAAATTTAGAGATGCGTAATAATTCATTTTCAAATGTAATTGTGAGATTCTGTCTCATGATTACTGCTTGAGGAATCCTAACAGCATAAGTAGAGGAACAAAAATTTAGTGCATTAATGTTCCACAAAAATCTTTCAAAGTTCTGAATTCCAGATAGTCCAGGAAGTCCTCAAACTAAAATTTTGGTTTATATTCTTAAGTTAGACACTATGTAAGTATTTATAGTTTTGTCATATACTCCAGTATTTTATATGCATGAAGGAAATTAATTTTTTGTCTACTTACTACTTTATTTCACTAAGCATTATATGTTTGAGAAGACATGCATTGAGCAAACTGTAAAGAAATGTAGTCGGTTCTAGTTTTCTTAGGTATTTGATTCTTGGGAGCTATGTTCTGAACTATTTCTGTTAATTATTTTTAAAGTAAGGGATGAGACCATCTGTCTCCTTATGATTAAGATTTTTTAGAACTGAAAGCATTAGATTTTTTCTTTTCTTAAAACTGAAAAATCCCTGGAAAAAATGCACCCTCTGCAGCTCTGATTTAATAATGAGTGCTGCGTAGCTGGGCATCTGTTTCCTCCTTTAGTCCCACTAAAGGCATCGGTAAGGCTATTTCCTACAGATCTCAAAGGGGCTGAATGCTAGAATATGGTGTTAGAGAAAGACTGGCTAAGTATGTTTCTCCATATTCCTTTACTTTCTATATATCAAATGTTACTTCTGTGGAGCTGTTCCTGTCATTGCAGGCAAAATACTAGTTCAGTCATGCAGTCTGTACAGACTTGTTTCTTTCTGATATTTTTTATTAAAAGGGAAAAGTAAATTTTCATAGAAAGCTGCCCAGTTGCTTGTTTCCCACATTCAGAAATTCACAGCTGTGAGCAGGATAAAAGCATGTCTAGATCAGGTCCTTCCAGAAAAAAAATTCTTTCTCCCGAAAGATATGATTGCATTAAACCAATACAGAATAACTTAAGAACTGTACTAAACTACTAATAGTCACAGAATTAAAGCATGCCTAAGGGGTTTATCAATAAAGTTAGTAAGTAACAGAACTTGAATTTGCCTGGCAACAGGCTCTGTGTTACTTGTGTTCTTACTTTTTCAGTTGGTATGAATCTAAACTTCAGGTTTTTGGCAATATTAGTATTTTGTCTTAAAACAGGATTAACAGAATCAGTATGAAGAAATATTCTGTTTTCAGCTGCAACTAGAAAAGAAAATACTGATGTTAACTGGATCAGAAAAGGAGCTTTTCGAAGTCTGACTCCTTCTTCGGCTCCCTGGTTGGTATGCTTACCACGAAGCTACTGGAAGTTTTCTTGCATTAAAGGCTGGCTGTTCTCTGCCATGTTTTTAAATGACATGTTGGCTAACCGCAGAAAATCATGTGGTTGATGGATTCTTATTATGGTCCCTCACACTTTTATTCTTAACAATAAATTATTGAAGAAGGGTCTTTTTGAATTTTAATTCCAAATGCATAGCTGCAGTGATATTGGAATGTATCTATTGATGAGTTATTTTTACCTAGTTGGCAATGACTTTGAAGCTAGAACATTGAATTGACAAAATAGTACCTTATTTTTAAAAACAATGAAATTCCTTTTACGTTTCTCCATTGTCAGGAGGTGTTTTTAAAGAAAACTATAATGAAGGTTTTCTGCAATGGAGAATTAACATGAGAAAAAGGGAAAGGCAAGGCTGAAGGGGGAAACCTAGAGCAGTTGTGTTGGTTTTCTATGTGTTCTTTATAAAGCCTGGCTGGACAATGAAGAACACTGCAAGTTAATATCTCTTAGTAAGTATTTGAGAGACTTGGACTGTGGGGATTTTAGTATTTCTGGCTACATACTTCTGACTCCCTTATTTCACTTGATGTTTCCAAATCACTAACATTAGAACTTGCAAGAGAAATGCTGGGAGGAGGATCTCAGGATTGTTGATGGAAGTTTTCAGGAACATGTTACTCCTTTCTCTTCAAATAACATGGAGTCCCATTACAGCTTCATGCCCCTTTGATTGTCCATGAAAACTCAAGCTGATGCCAGACACAATTAGCCACTGATGGTAGACACAATGATTTCCTGTAGCAACTGCCTTCTGAGTGTTTTGTTGTAGTCAAGTGCAACAAGCAAGATGAATGAAGGTAAAAATAAATTTAGGGTAATAATCAGATTTAAGGTTTACGCATGGTAACATCATTCTGGGAATCTTCCTTGTCTTCTGTATCAGCACTTGTTGTTACAGTGGTGTGTAACAAAGGATGTACTACATCATTAGTGAAGTGCAGAAAGCATGGAGGGGAGCGGTTGGCAACCCAAAATTCACATTAAGTACTTGGAAAAATGAGCTTTTCTCTTTCTGGTATCAAGCCTGATTCCCACAAATGCCATATTTCCTGTGTTTACTTTTCTTGATAAACACATCCTTTTCTGTTATGCTAAAGATGCCTACAAATAGGCAAAAGTAGTGAACTCAGTAGCAAGGTGAGGGATATCAGAAGAAAGCATAACTTTTCCCCTCTTAGCCCCATGCAGTGAACAGATGCAGTTTTGGCAAAAATATTTCTAAGACAAATAATTAAGGCTAAACATCACCTTGAGTTTGTAACAGCATTAGTGCTAATTATAGTACCCACTAACTGATTAACTAGCAATAAGCTAGACTACGTATTGCAGGTGATCATAGGAAAGGGTATATTGTAAAGATGAAATTCTTGCATTTTAGAGGGCTTTTGTTGAGAGCTGCTCACAGGGGAGGTCACTTCAGATCAGTCCCTGAATGAAAACAAATCAAGCAGTTCAGAGGGAACTCTTCTTGATGACAAGTAGGAGAGATAGTATGGTCTATGAGGGCAAAGGAGCTTGTGCAAAATTCACTTTAAACAAATCTAAGAAGGTAATAAGTTCAGCAGGAGAAGATTTAAGTATAAATTTTGAAAGAAGTTGTACATTACAGCTATGCCCATGAACTTCTGTTGCAGGTCTTTTTCAGTAGCTCTAAAGATAACTGCAACAAACAAGGTGCTGCAAATACACATAGTTAATTGAAGAGTACTTGGAAAATTTTGATTTCTAGCATTCAGTACAGTTTGTAATGTAACTTCAGTATTTTGTGTTGTTGAAGTGTAAAACCAGTTTCCGTTTTCCTGTGGTGTATGGCAAAAGCATCCTTTCGAGTGTTAGGAGTTTAAGCAGATAAAACCTATTCATTTATAGGTTTGTAAGATGGTGGAGAAAGAAAAGTATAAACATACTGTAGAATAAGGACTGTAAAATAGATCCAGGCATGGCTGATTGCTCTTGAGTTGACTATTAATGAGGCATGCTTGCACAGGTACCTCAGGTAGAAGCTGAGTTTTCTGAATTGTCACCGAAACATCTGTAAGATGTTCTGAAGGCTTATAGCATCTGGAAATCACTCTTACACAGCTGGCTTTGACAGGAAGGTTTTCTGAGTAATTACAGAACTAAATTATTTTAGGGCTATGGAGTAAAAGTGTTTTGGTGGGTTTTTTGGTGTTGTTTTTTTTTCCTTTTAAAGTTGCTACTCCCTTAGTTTCTGCTGTTTGAATTCACTGGCAAACAGTAAAGTCAGTTTCCCATTTCTATATATGATTATTCTTTCTTCCAGTGCAACAGGTGGGGTTGTTGGGGTGAGAGGGTGTAGGAAAAGCCTTTAGTGGCTTTAATGGTTCATTTAAGCAGGAGGTTGAGGAACAAAAAAATACCATATCCACGTGAGATGCCAGAAGTCTAAAAGCTCCATGAGAGCATGTGAATGCAGACCTTGAAGACATCAGGGCAGCTGTGCAGTATACCAATTTGTGAGGAGTATCTAAAGTCAGGGTTATGGGAAGGGATGCCTGTGGAAAAGTACCTTTCAAGGGCACTCCAGTGGCTCCTCCCTCTGTTTTGTAAGTAAGTGTGGCCTGGAAAAAGGTGCATGTGGAACTCCTCTTAATCTTGTAGTGTTGCAGTCGTGGCAGGGAAGTCTTGCCATCATAGTGTGCAGAGGAACCAGAAGTCACTTTTCCCCCTTCTTCTTTTGTTAGCCTTAGCTTGAGCAACTGTGTGAGTAATTAGACAGGTAGCCTACTATGCAAGGAGTATACTGTCTTGTAGTATTAGGTACCAAGGCACAGGATTTTTTATATTCATATTACGTCCGCTGAAGGAATGTATTTTGTTGTACAGCATGACCTTTTTTGATGCAAGAGATTTTGGAGTTATGTTATCTGATAAGATTAGTGCCTCATGTACTGAAACACTGTCCACAAAGGTTTCATTCTTGCAAATCTTACATATTAACATATAAACATCTGTATGTAAATAAATACATAAGTACACACATTTGCATATAGAAAGATAGTGTGGAAAAGCTTTTCATCTAAAATATAGGTTTTTGTTCGTTTGTTTTTCAAACCTGTCATGTGGATCTTGAACTGATTTTCAAGTTTTTTAGTTCTTATTTTGTGGAGCTTAATGAGGAGTAAAGTTGGCAATAGTAATAACTAAAGTTATTAATCCTTGCCAAAGAGTAAGAGTGCCACGTTTCTACAATCTTTTCACTCGTTATTAAATTTGACTTCAGAATAGTATGGATAACACAAAATATTAAATAACAGAAGCACTTTATCATTCATGGGAAAAGGTATGTAAGTGTTAGAACCAGTTAGTATTGATTAAGGCGTTAAAGCTCATTCTCACTATCTAAACTGTGTAGTGTGTTAAGAGGGTTTGAGTGCTATTCTTTCACTCATTCCGAGGTCACTCTGTAGTCACTGAATGCTGTGTTTCCTTGGATTGGAAAATGAGAGAAAGCATGATAGTTTGGTATGGAAGGACCGTGGTATTTGGCAGAATGCACGGGTCACTGGTTCAGTTGTGGACATGACATAATCCTCTTTAGGCAAGTTATATCAAATGGTTAATATGGCTGAAATAGAACAGGGACTCTCAATTACAGGCATACTTAATTCTGTGTCAAAATGCAATCAATGTAGATGTGTTTTTCAGCTGTGTAACTGTTTATCTGTTCATACTCTGCACATTTCTGAGTTGAAGTACAGTAGTTTGCATGACTTGCTGTTCTGATTTCTGAATGGCTTTGTAAAGGGATTATACTCCTGTAGACCTTTCTGCAGGAATAGCAAAACATTTACAACACATTTACAAAGCTTCTCTGAGCACATGTACTAATGAATGAAAACAAATTTCTAACACCAAGTTTTGCTGAAGTCTGATTGCTATTTCCCTTCAAATTCTACTCCTGATTAGAAAAACTGCTGATTTTTCTGCCTGTCTTCCGCAAAGTCCAGTACGATTAAAAAGAATATTTTCAATACGTCCACTCCAGTGTACATAAGTCAGATAACCTTGACTAAAAATTGATTTGGGATGAAAGTAAAATATATGAATTTTCTTTTTTCAATGCTGTATCTTGCAATGTTTCAGAGTATTTGGGTGGCACTGAGTATGCAATAAAAGTTAATTGTAGAATCATTTTGATTGGAAAAGATGCTGTGAATTTCCATTAAAAACAAAATCCCTGTAGTTCAGCTATGAGAAAAACGTTCATTTTTGTATAGTAACTGGTCAGAATATAGAAAGTAGAGGGTAGAAAGAAATACCTTGTGGTGACAATGAGCTATACTTACCATTGTGGTTCTATGGTGCTTGTCAGCATCATAAACTATCTGAAGGGAAGGAAGAAATAATAAAGACAAACCTTGCTGGTGGCACAAGTTACTTCAGGCAGTGAAAACTAAAGCTGAGACAGGTAGGAGTTCAGTGTTTCATCACTGGACATTGAAGGAGGTAGATGAAACTGTGTTCATAAATGGCAGATAATAAGAAAACCTAGATGGCAAGAGAATGCAATGAATGATAGACCTTGAACTGATTCTGAATTGGCTTTTGCCCATCAGGAAAGGTAGGTCTTATCACTCTAAACTTGCTTGGAGCCAGAGTTAATATACAGTCAAAGTTCAGATGGCAAGAAAAAAAGCAAATAGCATGGTAGTAGCAATTGCACAGGTAGTAAAGAACAAAGCAGGAAACCTAATCGTGCAACTGTATAGAGTCACATTACATCTATGTTAGTGCAGCATAATTCAGTGTGTCACCTCAAAGATATTACAGAGTTAAAAAAAAATGCAGAAAAAGGAGATAAAGTATTGTCTGGCTTTTTTATTACAGAGAAAGTATTAAAGGGCATCAAAAGAAAACTGAAGTAACAGCTTGAAGTAAAAGGTATTCTCTTTTCCAATAAGTGATGAAACTCTGTATCTTGCCTTGTCATCACATGCCTTGTGACTGCCAAAAATACAGATCAGTTTATGAAGTGCTTAGAGAAGTTCTTGAACTAAAGGTTTTGTCTACATTGATGAAAAACAAAGGTATTAATGAGCACTAGTCATGTCAGTTTTGAAACTGTGGGATGTCAAAAAGATGTGATTGTGGGGAAGTACTGTTCTGCAAGTATTTGATTATTGATATTTATATTTGAGTATTGATATTTCTTCAGTCACTTTAGCTACTGCAAGGGATGGGATGCTGAGTTTCAGTGCGCCTTTAGGCATGACTCACTCTGCCGCTGTTGTGCTCTGAACTGATTTCAGTGAGCTGGACCTGTATCTGGGCTGCTGATGAGTATCTGAATTATTGCCACAAGTGTTTCCTGCTATGCTTGATGGGTGTCTGAGGTGTGTGAGTTTTTTTCCTTAAACTGTTCACTGTAAATCTTACAGGCTGTTAAATTCTTCAAAGAGAAGGACTCCTTTTCTCTTCTTACATGGACAGATTGATTCTGTGAGAATCTGAGCAGTTCACTTTTACATCTTCTATAATGCCATACTTCTGTGGGACCCTACTGATTGCTTGTATGTTGGTGTGCATTTGATCTTTTTGTTGCTTTTTACCTCTTCTGTTCTACACTTTTGAACAATGTAATTATTTTGATGCTTTAGCAGAGTGCCTCTATTGGGAAAGTAAGACATGGAGAAGGAAGAAGAAAATATTCTCCACAGACTTCTGAAAGGGAGAGGGCAAATGGTTGACTGGATATTGTAGCAGATCATTGTCCAAAAAAATCTTTGCTGGAGTTAATGAAAGCGAAAACAGGAAAGAGAACCAGTGTAGACTCATGCCTCTCAGGTGTCTTGTAGATTCCTGCATTTTAGGTTTCAGAAAAAAACTTAAGATATACAATAAAATAGACTGTGGATCATAGGGGTTTTTCCTTCTTACAAAAAGTAGTAAAGGACATTTAAAAAAAAAAAAAGGCAGTAAAAGGGATTTTGTTGCTGTTTGATAGTATGAATATAGAAGCAAGATGGAAGACAAATATTTCTGTGAAAATGACACCTCTGTTTCAAATGTTCTGATGACTCTGTGTAGAAGAATGGTTATTCCTTTTGTGCATCTTTTATTATTTGTAATATAGGGATGTGTCTTATTTATTTTGTCTCTGTTTTTATATATTCATTGCCACAATTTGTGTTGGAATTTTCTTAGGTAGAGAATAAACAGCAATTTTGTGGAATAGATGTTTAGGAGTGACAGAAGTGTATGACCCATGATCTAAGACAAAACTGACCAGAACTACTTATTTCTTGACTTCACACATCATAACCTGAACATAATTTTTCTCTGCACACTTCAACATTTGTGTCCCAGGAATCATGATAGTGATGCGTCACTGAGAATACAAAACAGTCAGGGTTTATCACAAAGACTTTTGTGGAAGTAAAACAGAGCTGTAACTGCAGTTACAGCCCTATGGTGTAATTTTGAACAAAAATAGCTTAGTTTTTGGGTAGAAACGTGGAGATATTTAAATGCAACTGTGCTGCTTATCCAGGAAGCAAGGATAACTTTTGAAAAAAAGCATTAAGGAACAGACTTGGCAGATAAGTACTGTCCCTATTAGAAGTAAATAAGAGGTGATTTAGAAGCTGATGAGGGAACAAAGGAAGAAAAGGCCAAAAGTTTTCTTTCTTTGAAGTTCTCCTCATGCAATGGGAAAATCTTTATAACGAAACAGACCCAGACCATGTCAGGGTTTACTGGAGGGTGATAAATCCCTTTAATCTATTACATGTCAGTCTGAGTTGTTAAGAAATGAACTAAAATGTAGGTAAAGATAAATGGAGTGTGAGCAGACTTCCTTCTTTGAGGAAGTTTCCCATTTGGGCAGTTTCAGCCCTACATTCAGTTCAGTACACATGTAGCTGCTTGGAGAGATGAACTCAATGCTGCAGGCAGTCACTACCAGACCGTTATTGCAAAACCTTCCCCTTCTTGAGTCCTGGTGATCCCCTCACTTTCAGAGTTCTCTATTGCATATGTCACACTAGTAAAACTTGCTCCATTAAGATATGAAAAGGGGTCAGTAAATTTAGATCTGTTGTGTCCCATAGAGGTAGAGAATGTAGTAGATAGCTTCTCCTCAGACTAGGCTTGCTTTGAAAATTTAAGGGAAGCTATGAATGCTCCGTAAGTACAGGATGTTTGTCCTTATTAATTTCTGGATTTTACTGAATTAATCTAGGAATAGGGTTTATAGGAGNGAAAAATTAAGGGAAGCTATGAATGCTCTGTAAGTACAGGATGTTTACCCTTACTAGTTTCTGGATTTTACGGAGTTAATCTAGGAATAGGGATTACAGGATTAGCCAGTAGTTTCTGGCAGTCTAAAACTTCTCTAAAAGAGTAGATACTGCATTTAATCTTCAGCTACTTCTCTGAAGTACTCTAAAAATAAATTCTCACTAGTCTCTGTGCAATTGCAATGTCTATCCCTTTTCCTGTACATGTTTCATGGACACTGGTAGTACTTGGACATTTGACTTGCACATGGGTTGTGAACATCTTGTTAATGCTAGTAGGTTCTTTCCGGATGTGCTGATGTGGATATCATCGCTACTTGCCTTTTTTTTTTTTTCTTGGCACTTTGAACACAGTAGAATATATTTGTTAATAAGTCATACTTTGAGATTTATTGGTCCTAGGTTTTGACTATTAAGGCTTTAATCTTCTTCTAATTCAGAAAAATGGTGACTCAAATATGAAGTTTGCAATAGAAGAAACATATTTCCTTGCAGTGAAGAGACTTAAATTTGGGTTGTTGCAAAAAACTTATGGACAAAAAAGTAAATAAAATTAATCCATATGGTTATTTAAAGCTGAACTTCTTAAAAGCATCTAAACTAGGAAAACCCCTTTCTTGATGTTCAAGAATGAACTAGTTGATTTAGCAGAAATAACATTTTAACGTAGCGGAAACTAAACTCAGAGGCCTGGGAATTAGGAGTATGCCAACTTCATTGAAATCCTGTGGATTTCTCGGTGTAAGACAAAGCATGTGGGGAGGACACAAAAGCAGGATAAAACTTTCTGAATGGTTGTAGTTATTTTCCTTTCCTTCTACTTACTATAGACCAATTGAAGTGGTTTTAGGGAGAAGTTTCTTGGCAAGATGGTAAAATATGAATAATAGGATATATGTAGCAAGCATGCCACAGCATTTCAGGACTGGAGGAACTTGATTGAATTCAAACTGTATTTCTCAGAATAATGATTAAAAATCCTGTCAAACAGCACTCTTCATATATTTATCAAAATAAAGCTGTGAAGCCAAGATAACTCCCCCATTTCCTACTGAAATTAAATTGGGGAAGACAGAACCTCCTGAAGAAGTCTGGTGGTGTGTGGTATTGTGCAGCTTCTCCAACCCAGTGTCAGAGGTGCATTCTTTTGAATTTGTTTTAACTAACTGGAATTCATCCAGCCTTGAACTGAGTTTTTAAAGAAGTAATCTTGTAAACAGGAGACTCCTGATGGCTCTCTACTACTTCTGTGAAAAAGTGATTATCCCAAGGACCTTTACAGTATAACAGTGGAATTTAGTCTTGCTAAAATTTAATAAATTTAGTGTAGAACTAAACAGATGATATGGCATTAAACAAACAAACAAAAAAACCCACAAAAGAAAAAAACAATCAGCAAATATGGGAACACCTTTGAGCAAAGGCTTTCTAAAGAAAAAACATCACTTCCCAAGACATCATGGAAGTAAGAATGGTATAAAGTTTCATCTACTATGCTGTCCAAAGCCTACATGACTCTTAAGTATGAAGTATTAACTATAGTGTTATCAAAATACCAGACCTTCTTGCTAGCAAGAAAATGTATTTTATTTAACAGCTTGAGCATGTAATAAAGGGAGTAAATAAAGAGCAGATCATGCTAGAGATACAGCAGGCACACATTACTACATACGTGCTTTGAAGATGTAAAATGTCTGATTCTGGAAATACAGAATGAAAATAAAACCTAAGAAGCATCAAATCAAGACTAGGCTTAATTTCAGAGAAAGGCTAATAGACAATTACTAGTGAAGACAAAATATTACTGGAGAACAGCAGCTAAACTTCAGGGGGTGGTTGGAAATCTGCAATTGATATCTGAGTAAACAGCGTCAGGGGCAGACAAGTGTAGTACAGACCTTGTGCTTGTAGAAATTTAAGATTAAATACTCTGGAAAGTTAAAGGTATGACCGTACTATCCAGTATAATGCAAAAATTGTGGGCTTTGATATTTTAGGCTCAAGCTGTTTCTTATTGTTTGTTTTTGTGGAAAGCCTTGGCTCATCAAAAGTGGTCTTGCCACCTTTGTCTTCTGATAGTGTCTTCTGCTTAGATCACATGTGAGTTTTTGACTCAGGTTTGCCTTAAATACTCTGAACTAGTTATTCAAATATTAGAAAATACTACTAATTCTGTTCTATTGCTAATAGTTACTACATAATATGTCCTAGACCATTGTATGCCATCTACTATATTTAGGACTTCTATGGGTATCTATAATACCACCAAACTTTACTCATAAATTCAGTTATTCAAGAATAAGTTTACATTTTTCTCAGTAAGCATGTATCAAAGTCAGTCTGGAGTTGTACTTAATTCTAGGTTAAACATTCATATGTACTGCATTATTTAAAAATCAATATTTTTTTTAAAGGATTATCTTTTAGTGCAGGTAAGTCTGGGCATGTAGCAGCATTGGTTTTCAGGTATAAACTGTGTGTGTTTAATGCCAGGTGCTACAAGAGATTTGTATTTTCACTGGGTATGTTACTTAGAGTTTAGTGATGTTTATTTCTCCCATAGTTTGCAGATTTTCTCTGCAATACTCGGTTCTGCTATTTGGCTCCACCAGTTTTAAATCTCTGTAAACTGAGACTTTTGCTTTGCAACTGTGCATTTCCCTTTTCTACCTTATTCTTCACAAATTTGAAGGTTCAGTTTGCAGAGAGCTCAGCCTTAGCCTGATTTCCCTCAGGTTTCCTCCTGCTCTACAGCCAGTATCACTTACCAGTTTCACAGGTGGAACGGATCTATTACACAGGAGGTCTTGTACATACTCTGGTAAGCACCTATTTTAATCCCACAAACTAGAAGTTCTGGTCACCAAGCCCTGCAGCTTGAGCCACTTCATTCTCTTCTTTCTATTCTGGTATTCTGCAGATGTATTTTCAATCAGTTGTTTCAATTCACCCAAGAATTTACTAGCACAGGTGCTGTTTGTGGGTGCAGAATGCTCTGGAAGTTTGGTTACAAGTTTAATGCTCTGGGCATATTAGCAAAAGATCAGTCTGCCTGTCACATGAGGGTTACACGGGACTAGCCCCTCTTATACCCCTTTCTATCTATCCCTCCTTTGGTTCCTCCCCTTCCCCTGCACATTCCCCCATAAGTTTGCATAGCTTCACTGACACACCACCCACCCCCAATATTCTGGACCCTCACGTTTACACCCTTATCAGTGGCAAAGTCTTGGGTTGCCTGCAGTTTCTTGATAGCCTGTCTGTTAGTGTGACTGACCGGGCTTGCTTCTTGCTTGTCAGGTTTGTGTCTCTGTTTTGTATATAATCTTACTGACATAAGCATTCCCATGTACCTTTATCAATTAATGTGACTGTCAGGTTTGGTTTTTTTACTGCCTCCCTTATTTTTACAACCAGGTTTGTGTCGTATCATGTTTTTGTTCATGGCTGCTTCTTTCTCATTACTTTTTGCATTGAAAAGGCCCTTTACCTGGTACTCTTAAAGGAGCAGACACTCTTCTTCCACATACCTTTACAGTCTTCTCGATATCTTAAATGAAATAGTTACGATTTGAGACAACTTAGTTTTTATGGTAACACTTGTGCAACTCTGTGGCTATAGATCGGGCTGTAAAGTGTGTGGGTTTTCTTTTTGTTTTCTTTTTTTCTAAACACAGGATTTGAGTTGTGATCTTGCAAATCTCAAGACTCCATTTTTTTCTGGAAATGATCTGATCCTAAAATTTATGCTGTCTATCCTAAACTGTTGAAGAGCCAATAGATTCTTTGAAGTGCTTCTAAATAATATATTAAAGCAGAGAAGTTAGTTTTTGGTAGATCAAACAGTTGAAATGGAAAACTTACTCTTGTCCCAGTGATCATAATTTTTTTAAAGTAGGAATTTAAATGTTCAAGTACATTTGCAGTCCTACTTCTGTGTTTATAACAGATCTGAGCCCTAATTTTGTATATCTTTTTAGTAACTGCTAAATGTTTCTGTATTGCACGTGTGCACATCTATGCATGACTATCACTGCAAATGTATGCAGCTTGATACACAAGACTGCATTTTGGGGGTACAGTTCTAGTTTTAAAATTACAATATAATTGCCTTCAATGTTCGTTTACTAACAATGTAAATGATTGTTGAGTGTATTGAATTAATTATGTTCCTTTAATTGAACAAGATCTGATTGGAACAACATAAAATTGTATCTCATTCTAAAAAAAAAAAAACCACTAAATACCACATTAACTGTACAGAAATCACGAACTAGAACAGTCCCTAAGATTTGACTACAGAGGCATGTTTTACCCAAAATATAGTTATTTTCTCATAAGTATCTTTCAGTCTTTCTAAGATTCAGTGAATGATCTATATCAGAGTTAATTTTTTTGGTCTGGGTATTTCAGTGCTTTTTTCATAAAGCATTTTATTATTTACTTTGTAGTTATGGAAATATATTCTTCTGGTAGAATACATGATTGTGAATGTTTGTGTAAAACCTATACCTCCTCTTAAAATTATAACATAAACAGACGTGATGTGCTTGTAGCAGCTCATATATGCAAAGCCTGGCACTATGGGTATTCCTATATATGCAAGTGGGTGCATATGTACAGCAAAAACGCAACCAGGAGGAGATGAGCCCTCCTCCTGGCAAGCTTGGGCTTCAGGCAGATGAGTTGAACACCAGACCTTCTATGGGAGTGATAGGTTTCTATTTCACTCCCATTTTGAACTCATCTTGTCAAGTTAACGTCTTTTTTTAAGAGTGTAATTTTGCTTTATTTTTCTTATTTTAAAATACTTCTGTATGTAATTCTGGTGGCATGAAGAATTGTCTGTAATAACGAAGAACATAAAAATAGTGTTATCTATAGCACTCTTTAGCAGAGAGGACAGGGACTTCTGTATCAGAAAGCACCATTCTTAAACTCTTCATATATTACGTATTCTGAAAAGAGCCAAATCCTTATGTAATTGGGTAGAATTGCGAGTATGGTGTTTCAGGAACGTGAATAATTATCTCTTTCAGTGTTTCACAATGAAGACTTCACAATGAAGACTCATCTTGATCAAATTAAACCTTCATTTGCTAGGGTGGCAGACCTGAAACTGCCCCTGAGTGGGTCTAAGTTGCACTTGTCGGAGAAAAGTCAATTTTCTTCCTCACCAGTGTTCCAACAATCTTCATGTGCATCTGCTTCTAACAAGTATTTTTGACAGATGGGGGAGAGAAATGCCATTTTCTCATGCATAATGTGGTATGTAATATCGCACACAGACCTTTAAATTGTCTGTAAAGATTTATCTCTGATCACTGCAGTAAAATACCGCCTTATTTACAATTAAATGAAAAACTCTATTTGTCAGACTCTTCCAGCCAAGTATTTTAAATGTCACAAATGAGTTGTTTGCTTCAGAATCAATGGTTATCTAATTTAGTATCTTGGTGTTTGTAGGGGGGAGCAGGGGGCATGGATGACAATGTGCCGAAATGAAGCAATGTTAAGGTGCTGAGAACTTCAGTCTTTCACTAAAAGCCAGAAGAATTGATGGCACTTGGAGGCAAACTTTTAAAATAGAATAAAATTTAAAAATTAAAAAAAAAACAACCTCCCAAAGCCAATGTAGTATGATATTTTGGAAGGCATTGTTCTGTTCTCTGTTAAGTTAGATATTGTAACTGAGTAAATCACCAAGATCTTAGATATTCTAGCACTCTTGAATGGTGTACAATCTTACTGGTCATGAACTGAGTAAACAAGTGAGAAATACTGTTCAAATAGTGCTTTTCTGAGTTAGTGGGTGACAAACTGAATTATGCTGTCTGTTCCCTAACACAAACATAAAATTCACTATTGATGTTGCAAGTTTGACATCTTTTTTCAGAATGGCAAGACTTAAGATTTTTGGCATTGCTGTCAATTGTTTAAATTTGGTGACTTTATTTGAAGATGGGGAAAAATAATTTTACAGTTAAAGCTGCATAAACCTTTGCCGATGAGGTGACTGACTCCAACTACAAGTGGAATAGAGAAGACTTTGGGAATTAGCTGATCAGACTTATGCTAAGAACATCTTCAGATAACTTCTCTGCATTGAGGCTAAGTTTTTCCAGTCTGCAGATTTTTTAGCTCTGGCAACGATGCTCTCTTTAAGTGGTCTATTTAGCTTGAGAAGCATGCAGTACACTAGCTCTTCAATCTGCTTTTATTCATTTATGCTTTGTACCTGGTAAGGATGTCAGCAGAAAACTTTGTAGTAGACTTGAGGATGTGAAAGCACATAATGTAGTTAGCTTTAAAAGAGCATAATGAGAACATTATGGATTATTCATTATTGAGGTGATAGCAGTAACCAGATGGAAATCATATACTTGGAAAAAATGACCACTTTGTAAAGGAGCTTGCAGATGGTTTTGCTTAGTTCAGGTTGCTGCACTCCTGTGTCTTTGAACTTGGGGATAGTCAGCAAAGTCCCCTCTGAGGGCAGGTGCACCAATGTAGAGAATTCTAGTGTGTTATAAGTCTCAGTAAAAGTATGTATGTCTGTATATATGTACATAGATATACATATATGCGCATAAAACGTGTTGTAACAACTTGTTAAATGAAGTTGCAGGTTTTGTTGACTGTCTCTGAGCTTGCAGAGTGTGTAGCAGCTCAGTGGGGAAAGGGGCGTTTGGGAGAAAGCTGCAGTATCATTTGCAACACAATGGTCACTTTTTCCTGCCTGTTCCTACTTCTCCGAGCAGAGGATACTTTGTCAAGCCTGTGCAGATATCTGGGATTCAAATGGTCTACATGTCACAAGAACATGCCAAGGTAATTTACAAGTGCAGGAGAGTGCCAAACTGGTTTTGTTGCTTATGTGCAAATAAATGGTTGTCAGAATGCTAGAAAATAGGTAACTGGAAGGCATGTCCATATGCAGATTCAGGAATCATTCACCCTTGGGTAAATCTTACCCTAAAATTGTTCAGACCTTGAATTAAATGAAGTTTAGCAGCTTTGATTTTTGGGATATATAAGGGAGATACTTAACTACTTGGAAGGATAACAGTGACAATTCTGGTTTATTGGTGGTGGTTTGTTGTTTGGGTTTGGTTTTTGGGGGTTGCTTTGTTTTGGTTTGGGGTTTTTTTAAGGAAAAAAACAAAACTACAGAACAAAACCTCACAAAACAGACAACAAAACCCCCTTCAAATTTATAGTAGTTAACAAAAGTGATCTCCTGTAACTTAGTGGGGTGTACATAACCATTGTATTCCATCATACTGATAGCTGAAGGGTGAACCTTAGCTAGTACTGAGCTTGCTGTTCCTGATCCAGTGCCATGTTGCTGTTACCAGGAGTACTTATGTATTAAGTGCTTGGCTGGACCTGAGCCAGAATGTGCTTAGCGCAATGTAGAATGGTTTCTTAAATGACTACTGTATGACATGTGTTAGTGGTGAGAACTGAGAGTTCAGCGAGCAGTGTATGTCTCTTGTGTGGAGCTACTTAGGAGCTGAAGAGAATGAAAATGATAAAAAACAAATTAGGGCAAGATACGTTCACCCAGATGTTGCCACTATTGTAGCTTACTAGTTCTCTGAAACGTTCATGGTGAAGTAATGGCTCTGATGCCAAGTGTGATATTGTTTTTATTAGAGGCCTGCTGAAATACTTTCACATCTGTCACATAACCTGAAGTCTACCGTTTGCATCGTTATTCAGAGCTATTCAAGATAAGAATGATGATACAGTCTTGCACAAAATCAGGTAGTTACCAGCTAATGAGTGTCTGGCAAAGAGAAGATGTTTTGTTAGATGAAATTCTGACCTAGAGTTTCCATGGATTTGCAATTACGGCTTGATTTGATAATAAAATCTTTAATATTTAAAACTTAATTATAGGAAACCAGTATGCAGTAATCCATGTAGCCGCCATATGAAGCATACAACAGTTAATTTACTAACATCAAGAGTTCATAATTAAAGTAAATCCTAAAGACTAGAATCTAAAAATTTAGCAAGCAAGAACATATCTTTGTGTCTGATTGAGAGGTTGAGGTCAAACTCTGCAAGCAATATATGATGACAAGTGACTATTTTTTTTTCTAATATGGCAACATATTTTTTCTACTTTCTTTTATATGCACAATAAGTTGCAGATAGCTAAGCTGTAGATAGCTTTGCAAAAAGTATAAGCAAGTCAAGCATATAAGTACATTAAAAATCATATTCCCCTAGAAAAATGAAACTGCAGCATCATGACAGGACATGGATTCGATGGTAAAATTGTATTTAAAAAAAAAAAAAGCTGTTCTGTCTGAGAAACAAAATGATCATAACTGTGTCTGACTTGTACAAACAAATTTTACTCAGGGAATCTTCCTTACCCAGAAGGTCTGCTTACTTCTTAAAACCACATGATGTGATCGGCTCATGCTTAATATTTCATTTTAGATGTACAAAAACCACTTTTAGAAACCTTCCCTATTGGAAATGAGTTTGAGTTTACTTTCTGGAGTTTGACAGCAGCTCTTTTGTGTTTTTGATTTGAAGTTATTCAGGGTACTAGAAGGTGGATTATGGCTGCTAACTAGGAAGAGAATTTTTATCTCCAGAACAAAGCATAATCAGAAAGTTGGGGAAGGATTTTGTTGAGAGCAGTTGAGTGACATGAGTGGAAGGTGTGATTTGAGTTGCTGTTTGCTTTTTGTGTTACAAAAAGATGTAGCACTCCCATGCTCTAACATAGAAGTATTAAATATCCGTAGAGTTTCAGAAGCAATCAAAGCACAAGCCACTAGTCACTACTTTTTATCACAAAGGTATATAATGCTTTGCTGTGTAACAACCATATACTAGTTGTACTTCTGCTCCAGTCAATGTTATTTAGCAAAATATATTAAACTGCATTTTCCTGTGCACTGAGGAAATCGCACTTTCTAATTAAGGTGTATATCTCAATTAGGAAATAATAACAGGGGAAAGGAAGAAGAGAACTGAATTGGAAGGAAGTCAGCAGTTTCTACTACCTTTATTCAGTTGTTCTGCTTGTGTAGAAAAGACATTTGCAAATGATGTATTCTCACAAGCAAATGTGAAATTTATTTGTTTAACCAAAAAAGAGCTGTCAGTTTTGTAAAGTAATACATGGTTGTGGGACTCTTTCAAACTAATATTCATAAGGCCCCTTGGAGCAAGCTTTGTCATAGTGCTCAGTGCTGCTACTTTGACCACCCACCAGCTGGAAAAAGGTGATGTGCTCTGTGTCTGGCTCCCGAAGGCAGGACTGAGCTCATGTGCCTGTATTAATTGGTTACCTGGTGGACAAACTTCAGTGAAGAAAGACAGTATTTGGGTTGTAGTGATACTTCTCTACTCTATAGCTGTTGTTTGCAGGGTTTATAAGAAACTGGTATCTTTGACCTCTGCTCTCTATCAAATTTGTGTGAAATGGGCAATTAAGTTCAAAAGTTTCTGAAACGGACCTGGCAGATGTCGGTATAAATAAACAGCATAAAAAGTTTCATTTTTGGAGAAAGCCAGGATAAAGTAACTGAATAGAACTCAATTGTATGTAGAAGCTGGTCCTGGTATTTATGCTTTTACAAAACACTAAATCCTATGTAATTTTTGGAACTTATTACCAATTTGCTTATGCAGGTAGAGTTAACATAATAACAATGTCATATTCCTGCTGAAAGGGTTTTTATCTAATGTTTTTTCTTTTACTGATTGAGAGGCAGGCCATCTGCCACGAACCGTTCCACATTTGTCGTTAGTGTGCCACCTGCAACTTTAAGTGAGACTTTTAAGTGAGATTCAGTCTGTCCCATCTTCTCACATACTGGATTTCTTAAAAAGGAAATACGAAACATTTTTTTATGATACTAATGTATCTGACTACTCGGATTTTTGCAGGTGAATCTTCAGTTGCTCAAAATGGTTATAGTTTCATACTGGCAGATTATCTTTAACATGGGTTACACACATGATCAGAGAAAGCTTCTTGGCTAGATGCTATGCTGGAGAAGTGGGAGTGAAAAGGGATATTAAATAAGTGTCACAAAATTAAATAATCCCTCCTAGCACTGGGTTTTACATTCATGTCTCTGAACTAGCTAAACATAGATAGGTTGGAAATGTATCCATGTAAGTAGGGAGATCAATTTTTGATTGAAGAAGTGCATCCTTATTCTGGTGCCTGAAATGCAAGAGCAGCTCCCGCTTTTGATAAATCATATCTAGATATGATAAATCAAATCTAGATAATTTTGAATGAGGCAATA
Source organism: Burhinus bistriatus (assembly GCA_013397275.1). Taxonomy (NCBI): domain Eukaryota; kingdom Metazoa; phylum Chordata; class Aves; order Charadriiformes; family Burhinidae; genus Burhinus; species Burhinus bistriatus. Next base: position 32,090 of record VYXH01001737.1, read on the forward strand.
TGAGAAATGAGTATTTGTACCACGCTGTGTCACATCTGTATTGCTGATTCTGCCCCCCCCCATATTTGGCTTTTTTGAGCATGTTGTCAAGACCCTTTAAGTGAACAGTAGGTACAAGTTTAAGATAACTTCTGAATAAAGGAGTTTAAACTGCTTTTGCAAATGTGAAGCCTACATTTGGAGGGGGAGCCAAGTGTGATAATTAACAGGTCGTTTAGCACTGACTACAATATTCTGAAAGTGCATATCTGAATGGGAGCTTCATGAAAGGAAAGTATGAGAAATTCCAGGGTGTGGTTTGCAAAAAGGAAATCTTGATTCTCTTGAAGCTATTGGAAGCTATTGGAAATGGTATTGTGGATTTTAGAGACCAGACATCGTTAATTCCATGTTATTTTCAAATTTGTTGGATTGACAGGCCAACTATGGCAATATTCTGACTGCCCTAGAGTATTAATAATAGTAGTTCTGCCAAAATGTCACAGTGGAAAAACATGACACTGATTTATGTGTGAGAAAGTAATCTAGAACGCTGCGTCGCGGTTGCACTACTGTAAAGCGTGAAGCAGGCTGTGTGACATAGGAACAAACTGTTGGCAATGAGTAGCAGTTTAAGTAAAGCACTGAGTAGCTAGATCATAAAGTATACATCTTTCTCTGTTTTCTTATGCTTGGTTGTTATTACTTATAAATCTAATGAGATTGGCTGCTAAATTAACTTTTGGTGGAGGGTTCATAAAATAAACAAGAACAAAGTATTGTTAGATGGGTGAATTTTATTCAATGTGTTAGATAGTATTAGAATATGGCTTTTAGGGCTGATTAGAATTTTAAACATGCCTAGGAATTAAGAAGAAACAAGAAATAGTTACACTAAAAAAAGGCTCCAGAGCAGCTTCTTAGAAGAGAACACTTTGACCTTGAAAAAGATAAAACCAGAATAAGTGTAAATAGAAAGAAAATAATCCTGGTATTAATACAAAGTACTATAACACAACATTGTTCATAAAGGAAAAAAGCAAAAGAATACAGAAACAGATAAGAGGGCAATATTCATTGTAGTCAGATGCATAGATCTATTAGGAAGGAATCATAGTATAATTAATTTTAAGACGGTAAAGTTTTATTTTGAGTCTGTTCTAAGCTACCATGAAAATGGGTTTTAAGGCCCTGGAGCAACTTGACAGTTGGAAATTTTTTATGAAAAAATATTTCTGGTTTCTTTTTTTTTTAGATTTAAAGTACTCTAATTTAACATATTGTTGTATATGTACTATATCACAGAAATACTTTTTACTGGCATTACTGCAAAGAATGCAAGATTACAAAATGAGGAGCAGCTCAATTATTGCAGTAAACAAAAAGGAAACGGTTACAGCCTGAAACTTGTTACAATGAAGATCATTCCTATGCTTCTTTGTGAGGAGTCAGAATACGTGTAACAAAAGCATATATGAATTTCATATAGTCGTAAATAGGGAGAGTCCCTCAGGGGTAAAATATTGATTGAACACGTTGATTTGGCTGTCAACATAAAATGAATATGTATTTATAAGTTACCTTTGATATTTTGTTTGGATTTAGAGGAAAAAACATTTATCAATTAGCATTTTCCTTAATAAACTTGGGTTATTTGGGAAGCAAATGCGTGGAAAGAGCATCCTAATTTAAACATGATGATAAATACTACATCTAATCTCTTGTACCTGGCTAGTGGGCAAGATAGCTCATGAGCGTGGTGCATCGAGTAGAATGTTCTTTAAGAACTGTTTCTGTCTTAAAACTGTTCATTCATATACATGGTATAGTCATAAAAAACTTTATCTCATATTAATCTTAACTATTTTGAATATCTGGATTTTAAGCAGTGTAGAAGATAATGCTACAAGTTGATACTTGGATAACAGTTATTCAGAGGTTGCATATTTAATTCATTACGTGTGTGTATTGTCTTAGTAGCAAAAAACATGTAGAACAGGTAAGATGATTATGACTAGTGTGAAGATTGTGTATGATCAGTTAAGATGATAACCTTTTGTTCTAAGTATATCAAATTGTCTAGGTATTTTAAACTGAATCACTACCAGCTATAAAGAAAAGATCTGTTTGGTAACAGTGGTATATTCTAGTAAACTTTTCTCTTACTTTTTTGTTTTTAACTTCCCCCATATGTCCTTGTACAAACTTTGAAAGCCACAAATAGTTTATCTTAATTTAGGTAGAAACTTTGTTGAATTTATGCTGCTATTTATAATTTTTCTTTAGCCACAGGTGAGAAGTAAAATGCTGTTTAAAAAATTAGATGCATGCAAGATAGTGTAGTTGTCATCAGCTGATGTATACTTTGTGGTCTGCTTGTTGTACCATCTTGTACTAACAGTACTAAGTGACAAGGCAGTTAATTCTACAGTGTTTAACCAACATTCATCTAAGTAGGTTTCTCTATAGGATTTTTCTCCTCTGTAGAATAAAATACTGTTTCTTATGAAAATTTAAAGGAGAGCTAGGAGCTCAGCAGAAGTTGTACACCTGTTTTCATCATCCATATGTTTTGCTAGTAGATTTTATTTGAAAATGCTCTAATGTGATGTTGACAATGAAGGATATATCGCAGAATCTCATCATTGGCTTTGTGAAGACTGACTGAAGGTTTGAGCGGTCAGGTCTGGATTTACCAGGATGGTCACAGAAGCTCTTGTACCATATTTCCAAACTATCTCAAGTTGGTGCAGCATGTGGTCCTGCTCAATATTGTTTTGTTCAGACAGCTACTCAGCTCTTGCATTCAGATCAGATTACTACTTAGCTGGGTTTTTTTTTCAGGAAAACTCGTATATAAAATAGTACGCAATGCTGGTAACATCTATAACGTATTTGGTCAAATCAGGTGATGTTGAGTTAAAGTCCCTTTAGAGGTATTAAATAAGAAATGTGTGCAGCTATCAATTGCTTCCAGTAATGTAAAGGTAAAAACCTCTAGATTTTTAATCATGTGTGGGATGAAATCTCAAGTTCTGAATTTTTGGTATCAGTGTAACCATCAAGAGCTTAGCCATAGGGAAACGCAAGACCAGAAGCCAAAACGTGTGTTCCTTTGCTAGACCATTACTCAGCATGTAAGCTTAAAAAAACCATCTGAATAGATAAAACATGGAAAAAAGAACAATGCACATAACTCCAGTACGATGCCCTGGAAAACGTGTTTTTCTCTTAGGCAGAAAAAGTCTGAAGCCAGGACCTATGTTTTGAGCTACAAAGTAGCTGTGAAACCGTAATGGGTAGAAAGCCAACTTGTCCATTTTATTCTCTTTTTGAGAAATTTACTCACAAGTTCTTGTAGTATTTATTTTTAATATTGAAGCAGAAGATATAATTTTTTGTAATGGGTAATCTTCTCAAAATACTTTGGCAGTATGGAAGTAATAAAGCATCATGGAGACATAAACACAAAGTTCTTACTTGCAGTTGTGGGTGTTGAATAAATATCAAATTAGTTCTGGCTGTGAGTGTAAAAGTAAATATTCCTATCGCATACCGAACACTCTGCCAAGCATTTTCTTGCAAAATATTGCTGGAGGGAACTTTTCTATTGATTCTTCATATTTTTACTTTAAAAAAAATTTAAATTCAAATCAGTAATTATTTTAGGTAATTTAACTTCATAATGCCTCTTAAATTGAATGATCATGAACCTTGTGCTGTCACCTTCAGGAGTCTCTTCAGAAAGAAAATCCTGCATTTTTCCTAGCCTTGCTTTATTCTGGTACAGCCTATATACGAATGCTGAATTTACCCCCATATTTAAGTAAAATAAAATAGTGCAGCTTGTTTGGAAGAAAAAAGTATTCAAACATAATTTTCAGGCTAGGTATTAGGACTTGATCCTCTTTCCTATTAAGTGATTTAGTAGTGTTATGAAAGTTCCATTAAGGCAAAAGACATTTCTCTTATGTCAAGCATGAACTTTGTAGGGTGTAGTGTTTTCAGGGGACTTCACGTTGGAGATCAATTATATCATAAATAGTCAAGTGTATGCCATAGCAGTTTTACTCTTGAATGAGTTTGTAATGGAAGGTTTTCCAGGTCTGCACGTAGCTGTTGCTTGGAGAGATTTGACTACATATAAAAAAGGCAAGATTGGGTAAGGTAATACTACTTCCTTTTTATAGACTGATGTTGGATGTGATACCCAACGTGACATTTTTAGAAAGTCAGCAGAATATCCCATTTCTAGACTCAGTGGCATACCTGTAACAGAGCAGTGGACTTTTAGAGACAGTGGATTAAATAAATAACTTTTGTGCCTTCTCAAGATCAGAATTTAGGAACTTTCTTCAACGAAACCATTTATATGCTGTTTAGACGTTCTTGTTAGATCATTTTTGTCTTGCTTTGCTTTGGTTGTTGAATATCTAATCATATAAACTAATTTTCTGTTTATCTTAAATGTGAATAAAATACGTAGTGAGAGTAACTGTGTAGAGTTGTGATGACCAGGATTATATTGAAGTTCTGGAAGTGTCCTAACACCTCTACAGGCTATACAGGATTGTTATGCAAAACCATGAGAGAAAGCAAGTGGTAACTGGATTCCCTGCTGCTGTCAATGAGTAATTCTGATGGTACTAATATTTCCTTAAGTCAAGGATTAATGTTCTACTGTACTCATCTTTCAGAAGAGCCCGGAGGAACACCTATTGGGGAAACCCTTCCCTGCTGTTTTGATCTTGATGTAGCAGAAAGAATCTTGAAATGTAATGAAAAATACACCCAAAACACCAGAGTACAGTGCATTTCTTCAGAAATTGTATAAAAATTTGTCAATACTGTAATTAAAATCTGAAAGGGCATTACAGTTTTTTTCCTAAAAAAGTTCTTCAGCAATGTCCTGTTGTGTTGTCCTGTTCCTCCACCACCCCCAGAAAATTACTGGGCCTTTACCCCAGAATTGTTTTCTACAAAGTCTCTCTTGAAGATGTGAACAAAGCTGTATGTATGCAGTGATGGTGTGGATAAATTTTGACACAGTAAATAACCTTTTCCTGGTATTGTTACGTGTTTATGGTAAGGAGACTTCCATTCTTTTTAAAGAAAATTTTCTTGGCTTCTAGTTGAGGGCTGAAGGGTGGTTTGCAAGCTTGAAAAGATGACAACTAGGGAAGAAAGGGATACTAGAAGATCTACAAAATCATGGATTGCGTGTAAATGGCAGATGAAAATTAGATGCTCACTGTCTCTCACAACGCAATAAAAGGCATCAAACTGGGGGTGGTTCTGAACTAACAAGAACTAGTTCTTCATGCATCAGCAGATTTGTGGAAATGCTTGTTGAAGATCTTTGGTGATGCAAGGAGCTGTGTAAACTTCAGGATACCTGGTTAAACTGCTCATAAGACATTTCAACTGAGAGATCCTAAATGGCCATTGATCTTAAAAGTTTCCTGAACTTAAATTAGTGTTATGGTTTGGGCTGGGCTGGCCAGTAAAACAAACAACAGATGCTCTCTAACTTCTCTCCCAAGTGAGAGAAGAATGAGAGGAACTTATGAGTTGAAAAGGAACTAAACTTTAATTACTCTAATGAAATACAAATAATAATAAAATATAATATTAATAAGAAAGTAATGAAATATATGCAATCTGTACAAAACTGTATCAAGATCCCAGGGTGACGAGCACATCACTGGCAGGTACTGGGAAAGTCCCAGGCTGGGAGAACACAAACATGGAAGTATCAGATACACTCACTGATCTTCCTTAGATATCTGGGAAAGCCTTTGTGAGATAGCAAGGAAGAGACACCCTTGGTCTGAGCCAGTACAGCTGGTTCCTCTCTTGCTCATTGGAATCTGACTGGAACATGAGTAACACTAACAGTAAATAACTGCTGTTACTGACACTAGAGAGTAACTCTTGTTGTTTAGGTTAATAGAGTGATCTTACCTAAATAAAATATTAGATGTTGATGCTGGAGAAAAGCTAGGGTCCTACGCATGGCTTCATACACAAGTAAGGATCCTTATCTGCTGCTTTTCTATTGCATCATAGAGATTGTAGGATCTAATCTTAGAGCTAGAATAATAGATATGAATTCCTGTTTACTATGAAGACTGTTTTAACTGATATAACTTGTACAGTAAGGATCGCCCTCAGCAAGCTTGCAGATGACACCAAGCTGAGTTGTGTGGTTGACACACCTGAGGGATGGGATGCCATCCAGAGGGAACTGGACAAGTTTGAGAAGTGGGACCATGTGAAGATCATGAGGTTCAACAAGGCTAAGTTGCAGGGTTCTGGATCTGTGTGAGGGCAACCTCCAGTATCAATACAGGCTGGGAGATGAAGGGGTTCTTGGAGAATTTAAGAAGGACTTGGGGATACTGGTGAATGAAAAGCTGGACATGAGCTGGCAATGTTCCCTCGCAGCCCAGAAAGCAAACTGTATCGTGGGCTGCATCAAAAGAAGTGTGGCCAGCAGGCCAAGGGAGGTGATTCTGCTCCTCTGCTCTTCTGAGACCCCATGGAGTACTGCGTCCAGCTGTGGGGTCCTCAGCACAGGAAAGACACGGACCTGTTGGAGCGGGTCCAGAGGAAGGCCACAAAAATGACCAGAGGGCTGGAGCACCTCTCCTGTGAAGACAGGCTGAGAAGTTGTTCAGTGTGGAGAAGAGAAGGCTCCGTGGAGACCTTATTGTGGCCTTTCAGTACTTAAAGGGGTTTTATAAGAAAGATGGGGACTAAGTTTTTAGCAGGGCCTGTTGCGATAGGACACGGGGTAATGGTTTTAAACTAAAAGAGGGTAGATTCAAACTAGATATAAGGAAGAGATTTTTTTACAATGAGAGTGGAACAGGTTGCCCAGAGAGGTGGTAGATGCCCCATCCCTGGAAATGTTCAAGGCCAGGTTGGATGGGGCTCTGAGCAACCTGATCTAGTCAAAGATGTCCCTGCTGACTGCAGGGTGGGGTTGGACTAGACCTTTAAAGATCTCTTCCAACCCAAACTATTCTATAATCATTGAAAATTTAAAGGAGTCGTGTGGGGGAACAAAGCTCTAGTTTTCTTAAATGAGAACTGCAGCACAGTTGCAACAATTATTTTTTTCAACAGTTGAATACAACAGCAAGTTTTAGACTCCTACATAAAGCCTAGTCAGTGTGTTAGCATGTTAATTGTAGTTATTTTTAACTGTATGCTGTCTGAAAGGAATTCATACTTCAACTTGTTTGGGTAGAGATAGCAAGAGAGTGTATTCTTGATTGCTTAAGTGTTCTTTCCTTTCCACCTCCACTCATCTGTTTCAACTGGTTGACAGCTTTTAAGTAGCTAGAATTTACTGAACTCTGAGACTTCCATCTCCAAACCACTTGGTGTAGAAATTGAGCAAATATGTTTAAACTTTCCTAGAAAGAAAGGGAGTCAGGTTGAGTGTCTAAACTTGTCTCCTATAAGGGTAAGAATCACTTTTGCTTTACAAAGTTCCCAAAGGTAATCAATGTTCGGTAATCACCATTCCTATCTACTGAGCTGAGGCTCAAAAAGGGAAAAAGGATGCTTTTCAAAACTAGTGACTGAAGCATTTCACATCACTGGGGATATATAATATGCACAGTTATGCATTGTTAGCTGCTATTGAATATAATCCACAATTTAGTTCGTAAATCAAAGACTCTTTACAATCTTAAGTGAAATAACTCATGGGCAAGAAACAGAAGCCAAAGAACTAACTTGAATTTTGTTTTGCAAAGTTTATTCACGCTAGGTGGTGATGAGGCGGATTTCCTGGGTAGCATCTGTGCACCTGAAAATGTAGGAAGTTGAATTGCACAGCAAACAATGTGCTGTTGATTAAAATAAAGCTAATGCTCAACCCTCAGAAAATAAATTCAAATCGTCTTTAAATAGAAAGTAAAAATAAGTAACGTGCCAAATAACTAAATAGTCAGCGTAGCTTCAGGCACCAGTCCTAGCCATAAAAACACTGGGACTGTGAGTGCTGAAATACTTGCTCCCTAATAAGTATTTCACAAAGAAAATTGTTTTATTGCTAATTGGACTCATATTGCTGAATGATCATACATGTATTTTAAGTGAATAGAATATTCTTTCCTCTTGTATATGCTAATAGTCTATCACTCTTGGTAAAGATACTATCCTGATGATCAAGCTCTAAATGTATCCACCACAATGGTGGTGTTACAGTCAGCCCATTCTCACAGATTGACATTTTGAAATATCAGCATAATTGTAGCATATTCTCTTGTTACAGATAGTGTATCAATCCAATTTTACCAGTAACGTCTTTCTATATTTTGCATTGAAATCTGAAAGCAGAAGGAAAAGAGCAGGTTCTTGCCTCTTCCGCCAGAGAACTTGCAACTTGTGCATGGTTGTTGCAGGATCCATTAGGAGCTGTTAAGTGCTAATTCTAACACCTTAAAGCAAGGAAGAATTTGAAGAATAATTAGAGAAAAAAAAATAAACGAAATATCAAAAGATATTTGGTACTACCATGTAGAGAATGCAAATCTATTTTTCTCTTAAAGTGTAAAGATCAAATTGTGCTGTTGGCATGTGATTCTCTCAAATCACTGCACACTTAACAAACAACACATTCCATTTTCCAAAAGGTAATTTACTTTCACAGTTAACTCCTCAGAGACTGCACTAAGTAGATACAACATGCACATAGTAAGAATGTTTATAATGCCATAGAATAAAAATATCCTTGTTAAGATGCTTTCAAGTACAAGAAATCTGAAAACACAAATTCATCAACCAGAACAGCATTTTGCTTATAGGATGTGTAAGTACAGGATGAAAGAGAAAACATTTCTGATGGCTGCAGGCTAACTAGAAAGTTTGCATGTATTGGCATCTCTGCACTTGCAACTTTTTTGCACTTAATGGTACTTAAGGTCAAATCTCTTACGGTTTGTGAATCACCTTTAGATAACTAACAGACAAATGTATCTAAAACTTTGCAGTTACCTGTCTGGTTTCCAGTGTTAAAATCATCACTGATTTTGATGATGATGTTAAACAAGCACCCTGACAGAGGACTTAAGCCAAAGTGATAGCTTGCAAAATTGTCACAACCGTTCATTAAAGCATTATTAGGAAGTTACTCTTTGGTCATCAAATTTACCATGAGCTAATGTATCTTTTTTGTTATTTTGGCACCTTACTACATTGTTGCCTTCCAACAGTGATACTGTTGGAAGGTCCTTAAAAAATGCAGTCATACGTGACATGTCTGTGACTAAATTAGTATCTGGCTTACTTTTTTGGAAATACAGGCTCTTGCTTACGGTCTAATTTTGAAATCCAAGACAGAATCCTTTGTCCCTAATGTCTTGTTTCATTTGAGCAGTAGAGAAGGCAATCTCAAGCTGAAGAGACTTGGTGTGTTGCAAGGTGGTGTTTAAAGCTGTGGTTTCTGTTGGTGAAATGTATGTAGTACTTTCAAAAGTGGGGAATTTCTTCTAATAAAATGACAAATACCTAGTTCTTTAGCCTGGTCTTGAAACATGGACTTTTGTTTTAGTGGGAGAATTCTATGCTTTATGGCAATCACAAAGTGAAATCAGCTGAATTACCTGCACTATTACCAGATTCTAGAAGAACACAAGATTTTCATACTACAAAACACTGCTGTTGTATTTACCTTTGTAAAGATTACTTTAAAAAAGACATTTTTATATTTCAAAAAAGATGTGTAAAAACTCTTCAACTTAAAGCTGTAGCAGAGTTATTAGAGAATCATAAAGTTCTTTTTGTTTTTTTCTTCTTAACTGACATAAGTGTGTGCTCTGAATTCAAACACCCAAGCAAATGCAGAAAATTGACGTGTATATCGCAGGCACTGGCCGAATAAGAGAGTGTCAAACAGAGAATTCATGCCAAACCATCTCATTATTATGTGGTTTAAGAAAAACCTGTCAACATCAGACATATGTATGATCTCCTCCTGCTAACCCTTCAAGAAAATAAAATCTTGTACATGCAAATTTCCTTATGAAGCTATTTCTGCATTAAGTAGTTCACTTGCACTAGTGTTTCAAGTCAAGATACGTGATGTAATCTTGCACCATGTCTCACCAAACCAGAACAACTTGAAGGAATGGCAAGTGGAAGTGACAGCTCTTGCCAGACCACAGGAACATGGTAGTGTTATATCCCAATAACAAGCATGATAGTGTGTCATGCTTGTTAGTTGTGTGGGTTTTGGTTTTGGTTTTTTGTTTGTTTGTGTGGGGTTTTGTTTTGGGTGGTTTTTTTGTTTTTGGTGTTGGGTTTTTTTTATTTTTAGACTTTACCTCTGGTTTGATATGGAGTAATTGAATTCTGATTTTCAGAATTAAGACTAATTCGGCCCTTGAGTTTTGAGCTTTCATTACCATCACTCTGGATTGGCACTGGTACTTAATAGGCCTAACAACTCTACTCACACTGGGAATGGAAGATTGATATAGCATCCTGTGTCACAGCACCTCAAAGTCACCATGTTGGGGGTGGGGAGTGGGAAAGGGGAGTAAAAAAACCCAAACAAAGTTGTTCCTTATAGGTTTGAAGAGCTCTAGTAGCTCTATTACAGGTTGGCAGTGCCTCATGTGAAAGAATGTAACAGGCTGGAGGGAAATGGGAGGAAGACAAAATTAAGTATCCTTACATAATAGTACATTGTGTTTCAATTAGGAACAGTGAAATCAAGAGGTGCAGGGATACTGAATGGCAATAAAGAGCCTGCCAGTTTTAGCCATACAGAGAATGAGATGCTTTATACTTATCTTGAGATATTATGAAATCATACATTATTTTATTTCATGGTTTTGTTTGTATTGTTGGAGTACTCAGAAACCCTGTTAATAGACTATGAACCCCTTTTCCACCATGCATAAATAGAAGTTTCAACCTTTTTGAGGTTGAGACTGTGTTCTATTTCAAGTGTAATAGAAGACCACAAATAAACGGGAAAAGCCTGTCAGGATATTAAGCTATATTCATCAATGACCTAGATGAAGGGATAGAGGGTACCATCAGCAAGTTTGCTGATGACACAAAACTGGGAGGGGTGGCTGACACACCAGAAGGCTGTGCTGCCACTCAGCATGACCTGGACAGGCTGGAGAGCTGGGCAGAGAGAAACCTCATGAAGTTCCACAAGGGCAAGTGTAGGGTCCTGCACCTGGGGAGGAATAACCCCATGCACCAGTACAGGTTAGGGGCTGACCTGCTGGAAAGCAGCTCTGTGGAAGGGGACGTGGGAGTCCTGGTGGAAAACAGGATGACCATGAGCCAGCAGTGTGCCCTTGTGGCCAAGAAGGCCAATGGCATCCTGGGGTGNGATACCCTGCATAACCACTGCCAACTTTAGGTCTGATTTTGTAGAGGAGTTGCTTGGAATGGTACGATCACCACTCTTGACAGTGAAGATGGTGTAAAAAAAAAAAAAAAAAAAAAAAGTTTTGGCAAATGTTGTAGATGATATATCAAAACAGATTCCCATTTGCTGATTTTATTGTGTGTGTGCCACTCTAAAGGGGAATTCTCTGCAGAGACTCTGAAGATAATGGTTATGCAAAGGCCCTCCTATAGTAAGGTGAGCAGTGGTGGAAATAAATGCTATATTGCAGACTGTTTAGCGGGCAGGTCAGAAATGGTAGCCTCAAACGAAGGTATGGTTCATACCACAAGGGATTTCAAGCATGGGAGCAAACAGCTTCTTTTTTGAAGGTCTTTTTTACATTTACCAAAAAAAAAAAAAA
>VYXH01001737.1:46249-59378 GCA_013397275.1 Burhinus bistriatus
CCCCCCCCCCAAGATTTGGAATGCATTTGGGGTCTTTGAGTCAGCTGAGACACAGATGGAGCCAGTCAAATGTGGAGCACGGCCAACATTCCCAACAGTTGTTTTCAGCCTATTTTCTAGTCAATAAGTTTCATAGGAAAAAAATTATGATAGCACTGACGGTAGTGCCTTCCCCGCAGAAAGCAGAGAGGATGGAATATTTCCATGGTGAATTAAAATGCACACATTGCTGAGCAATGAAAACGAATTAAGGCAAATTCAGTAACTTCATTTTAAAAGCAACTGTGAGCTTTAATTGTCATAAACTCAGAACTAATTAAAAACATGTTGACAAAAATTGGACCAACAGCTTGTCATTTTCAAATCTAAGTGAAATGCAAAGTGCTTAGAATAAATTACCAGGTCTGAATTCAGTTCTTGAGTTTAGTGCATTTGCTATATGTAGGATATCTCAGGACATTGAGGCCAAAAAAGACAGTAGAAAATATCAGAAAGTATTCTTTCTATATGACTAATATTCTACAGATAAGATCTGGACTTGCTGTCTAAACTTTGAGATCTGGAAATCTTTCTTAGTGACTGGGTCTAGATGGGTGATTCAGTCCTATCTTAACTCCATGCTGGGTGAGAACTAGGCATGTACCATCTCCTGTCCTCCCTCACAACATATAAGAAGGAAATAAATCTGGGGACATGGACTGTAATGTAGAGCTCCAGGAGGTCCAGATGGGTCCCAAGTCTGGAATATTAAGTAAACAGGACCACAAGATGTGCTGCGGCACACAACTGCTCCCTCAGTATGTTCCCATCTGCTCTGATAATAACTAGGTATGATGTAATGTAAAGAGAAATACTAAAATCCCCAGAGGTTAACTATTTCAGGATTTATAAGTTACCAAAACATTACCTTCATATGTTAGTTAAATTAACATAGTTCTTGAATGTAAGAATAGTGTTCTTCCAGAGAACAGAGTGGATAAATCTTCTACTTTGCATCTTCAAAATATTAACATATAAAAGATTGTATATGCAAGGTTGTGTTACAACTATCATATGACTGGAATGTCTCTGCAGTTAGTATTTCACATCTTTCTAGATGATGGAACTAGATGATCTTTAAGGTCCCTTCCAACCTAAACCGTTCTATGATTCCTTGATTCTGCTTAGTAAGAAGATAAATGCAGCCCTAATATCCAGGAGTAAACTCTGCATTGATGTGCACATACTTAGAAAATGGCATAGGCGCCTCAGGGTGATTAACCGAAGAATTCCAAAGTACGATTAGGCATTTTGCTTAGATGAGGTTGTATGCCAGTGTGTCACTATATACTGTAAACACCGGCCATTACTGCCACGCAAATGTTAAAGATCTTGAAACTAGGACTAAAAATACAAAAGATCTTATAAAGCATGGGCTACAATGAACATCCTTTCATCTTTACACAACTTCAATAAAGATCTTATGACAAATCCCAGATGTCCTTTAAAATACAACCCAAAATAATCAGCAGAGTGCTCTAGGGCCCATCCTAATGTAAGGTAAATTCGCAAGAGCTGTATGTGATTATTTTGCTTTTTTTAAAGGACAAGCATGCCAGTGTGGGATTTTGTTGTCTGAGCCAATTACTTGTTTATAATTGGAATTTCCTGAATAACTTTGCAGGCTTTGGCATCCTGTGGTGAGACTTTTGGAAAATGAAGGAGAACTATATATACAGATAGTAGAAAGACAAAGGAACAGAAGCATGTGTGGTGGAGGACCGAGTAAAGTTGTTCATGACTTCTTTGTTGGTTAAAGGTCTCAGGGAATTTCAGAGTAAACTTAAGAGTCTAACCAAATTCCGGCCTGTATTCCTTTCTACAGACTAAATTGCTCGACTACTGCCCTGAATAGAGTAGAATAACATATTGTATCAGCTATGAGGAATGGCTAAGAATTTAGTTCATTAAGATACCAGTTACGCTGAATTTCACAACCCCTTGTGAAGGATAGTCCCCCTAGCCCTAGGAAAGCCAATGAAAGTTTCTGAGAAGTACATGAGTATAATAATACTGTCCAATAGAATTATTTGAAGGGGGTATGTCTAATATAGAAAACTGCTAATACTCTAGAACATCTTACATGATCAAATTAGAAATACATATTTATGGTTTTGAGATGATACAATCGAGAAAAGAAAAAGTCAACTCTGAGTTTTCTGTGAATATATGATCCAAAACTTATTTCTTGCTGCCAGGATGATTCATTTATTTTTGAAGAGTAGTTTCACTGAATGAAGTTTACTTTGCATTCTTCTCTGTTCTAGCCATTTTAGCTCACTGATTGAAAAGTATTCAGCTCATATCCGTATATTCTAACTGAGCCTCTCTTTTTCAGAATCATATATGGTTATGTGGTGGCTTACATTACTCAAGTAATTGCGACTAATTTTCTGTTATCTATGGAATTCATATATTGAGATACATGCAACAACTTTAAGGCAGGGCTGTATTTTCTCTCATGATTAACACCATAGCTGGTTTTTTGCTAATTTGCTGCATTAGGTTTTCACACGCAAGGGCAGAAAATCAATTGAGTTGCTTCATTTGAGGAATAATGAATACTCTGCTTATCTTTTTCATGACAACAAAATACTTAGAAAATTTAGTATAACAAGATTCATACAATAACACATTTTCAAGTATTCTGTTATGTTTATGTAACTTAGTGTAATTGACCTTTACTTAATGAACCTCTCTGTGGTGCACCTAACTGCAAAAATAATCAAGACGTATACTTTCAACATTTGTTTGTAATAATCAACACTGAATTTGCTAGTTCTGTATATTTAAAATAACCATAAAAGACTTTCCAATACCTCTTACTGACTGTACCTTGTATGTACTGCAAAGGCCTGTGGTAGCAAGTCCTTAGTGACTTTTCGTTCAGTTACCATGGTAACACTGAACTCTCTTTAGCTGTGGAAAAAGCATCAATTTTTTTTTTTTATTTGCACTATCAAGAAAAAAAAAGAAGTGTGTATATGTTTTTGAGCAAGAAGACAAACCAACCATAGGTTTTTAAGGAAGAGGTTATACCAGATGAGGTTGTATATTCTAAAAAGGATCTTTTAAAATGCTTTAGAATTTTTTTTATATAAGTATCTAAAAAATTACTGAAATGGAGGGGAAACAACTGATTTAATTAAAATACTTCAAGAAAGTCTTCCCTGGTTATAAACTATATGTAAATATGTAGTTTATATATATAAATATATATAACTAAATCTATAAAATTTGTGTATATATTCATATATATGTTTGTGTATATATGTTCATATATATAAAAATGGGAATTAGATTGTATTCATATAATAAATTAAACTGTAAAGGTTCTGTAAATTATAAAGATTATCCTTGTAGTGTGATCCAGTTCAGATCTTGAAGAATTTAGGGGGTGAGGAGGGGGAACAAAACAAAACAAAACCCAACCAGGTTTGTATTAGAGCTGCACTTTAATAAGCCTGTTATTTTCATGTGAAGGGGTATGCTGCCTCTATCCTGGACAGTTTGTTAAGAATAAGACTTCAGGGAGCAGAAATGTGTAAGAATCCTTTGAATGTGGTCTTGCTGTTGGGGAAATGTTAAAAGTAATGCAGGAAACAAATATTCTTGTGACCATATTGCTTAGAAATAATACAAAAGTACACTTGAGCTATCCATGGTCTTTCAAGCTGAGAAGATGTTAAAGCTTTTAGCCCAATTCATTTACATCAACTTCAGAAAATACTGATAGAATTCCTTTGTAATTTTTTTTTCTCTTCAGAACATAAAGATTAGTATCGGTAATTATGGAATTGTCTTTGTGATGGTTATCAAGGCAATACGATAGTAAGCAATTAAAATATATAATAAAAAACGAACACAAGACAAAAATCTCTGGCTTACTTGGCAGTATAAAGCCCGAAAGCTTACATTAATTCCTGCTTGCCTTTATTATATTAAACATTTCTTTAACTTTCCCTTGATGAAAGTCACATTGCTCCTAATTACAACACAGGTGCTTTTGTGATACTTTAATATAAAATACTTTGATGTAGCAAACCAAGGAACAGTAAGTCTATATAAGCTACCTCCAGCTCCATTGCTTAAAAAAAGATTTGTGTAGTCAGCAAAGTTCCACTGGTTTTACCAATGTCTGGCAAGTTCAACTCATCAAGGTTCTTAACATTATTTCTCTTCTAAACTATCTAAAATTTGAGTTTCATTTTTGTCAGTCATGATACTAATAGAAAATAAGGAAATTATTGGCTGAGTCTGGGGGTAATTTAAAAAAAAATAGGCATTTTCTCCTGATGAATGGTGCAAAACTGAGACTAATAATTTGATGAGATAGCTGATCAGAAACGCTTGTCCTCTCTGCCAGGAAAAAGGTCAAACCTCAATTTTCAGTGAGTGATATTTCTTCATGTGCCGGTCATTTAAACCACCAAGACTTGGAAAATTTCTTCTCTTTAATAATAAGCCATCTTACTCCAAATGCGTTATTTTTAGGGTTGGGTATTCTTGTTCTTATACCTAAAATAATGTCAACAGTACCCAATCCTGTCCTGCAGTGGAAAAAAATTGATTCCACCCCACCCCCCCACCAAAGTCATCCTATAAAGGTATATATCTGCATAAGATACAGAGTCCTGGCAAGTATAGTAAAGATCTTTGTCTAACAAATACCAATCTTGTTTCAAAAGGCTGGAATTTGGGGTGATAATGCTTGGACAAGACACAAGATTTTGCTCCTACAGGCAACTACATTTTCAGCATTTTTCTGAGGAACTACTCATTTACTTAAGGAAAATGCTCCAAAATTAGGATTAGATTTTAAGAATATTTTTAGTGCATAGCTGTTAGTTACTCTGCCTAAATATTTGTAGACAAAATACTTATATGCAGCTATAGCCCACATCTCACTTCAGAGTAGATTGTATTAACTTCTGGGATATAATAAATCCACTGGGCCCAATGCTTGAATTAACATAATAATTAAAGTTTCAGCACATTGTTGTAGGTCACAGTAAGAAAATGTTTAATCTTTCTGCATTCATCTGTGTACATTCAAGACACTGGGAGGTCTATAGAGACTGAATTAAATTTAAGTGTATCAGAAATGAGCAGAATGTTTTAAGGAAAATATGAAAAGATTTAGCTTTGTTGGGAGCTGTTCATAATTGGTTTTGTTCTAACAATAAAAGATACAGCAGAACTGGGTCACTATGCAAGTTACAGCTCATTTAATGAGAGAAAGCTGTAGGTATATAGGAGCCAAAATACAGAATTATCATGCATCTGCCCACTTAGAGATTTGGGGGTTCTTTCATTCATAGTTCATTGTCTATGGTCAGCTGTGACTATAGGAAAAAACATCCAAGGCGCTGGACTGGAGTGAGCAAGCATGGGATCTAGTACGTCAGGTGAAAGTCACTCCACTGTTGGGGCTGGTACTTTACAAAACTACTAGAGCGTTAAGGGAATGAAAGTGTGCGTTTCCAAACATAATGCCAGACTTAAAAATTGATGACATTAAGAGGATGATTTAATGTCCTTTTGAGTCTTGAGTGAAGCTAAGGAATGTTCAAAATTATCTTGTCCTAGCACTACTCGCTTGCCAGGGAAAAATACCCAGAAATGGGTCAAGATCCAACTTCTCTTGAAAGCACTTTGGAAATCCAGGGTAAATTCCTGAACTTAAATAGAATTTTTAGCAGTAGTTTTTCTTTCTTCTGAAACACTTCTTTGCTATTACGGGGGTAAATGCATTTAGTCTTTTGATGGGTTGTTTACTATGAGAGGAATCTGCTTGACAAAAACCCAACAGAATGAGTGAAGTAACGTTCTCCACTGTTCGTATTATAGTATTCTGAGGAGCCAGTGCAGGCTGTTGTTCAGCTGTGCTTGGACCTGCACAAACAGGCTCAAGAAGTGGAAGATAAGTAAAGAAAATAAAAGTGGGGAGACTAAAGTTGCCTAAACCAATCAGTCTGTTTCTTGTATGGCAGCATGGAAAAGTTGTCTCTTAACTCTGTATTGGGGAAGCAAGGAAATAACTGAGAGGGACATAGCAAGACAAAACAAGAGGTGCATGAGCTGCCCTTGCATACATCAAACAGTCTTAATTTTGTGACTAGCAGATTGGTGAATGCTGCCTGCTTTCACTTATGAAATGGAGATACTTCAACATGCATATTGTCTCCACAGCCCCAGACTAATATACAAACAAATAATCCTTAAATAATCAGCAAATTATCCTGGAGTAAAAACGTGCTTTACCTCTAAATTTCAGTTCAGGAATCCAATGAAAATGAATGCAACTAGAGGAACATTAGGAAAGAGTGGACAGCTAGTCTGCAGATTTCTTGTTTAATGATAATTAAGCAGAATTTTAATGCTGGACATACTTCTTATTTTAAATCATTTACAATGGTACCACTGTTTCATTTGAATACTGAGGTATTATATTACCTCTGTAGTACTGAGGGGTGGGATTCTAATACACTTTAAACACAACTTCCTATTAGTACTAAAACTGAATGCTATATGAATTGCAATTAAAACTCTTAGTGAATCTGTAGGGAGTTGGAGCCTTGGGGAGAAATGCAGATAAAAATTAGAGAATTTTTTCTTGATTGACAGATGCAGTAATTCCCTTTCTTCCCTGGAAGTTCAGAAAGGTTTAAATAATATCATGAATGTAATAACTGACCTGATGTTTCAGTGATGAATACTAGTATGTTTTGTGAAGAACTCTTCAATTTTAATTAATTTTTAAAGTATCCAGAGTAG
The DNA here is from genome assembly GCA_013397275.1 of Burhinus bistriatus. Lineage (NCBI taxonomy): Eukaryota > Metazoa > Chordata > Aves > Charadriiformes > Burhinidae > Burhinus > Burhinus bistriatus. Next base: position 53,066 of record VYXH01001737.1, read on the forward strand.
TCATCAAATGGCTTTAAAAGTCTAATAACATGTACTGAGAATCAAGTCATATGCATTGTACATAAAGGGCTTTGCTCATTTTCTCAGGGTACTGTAAGATGAAGAGAGCCTTTAGAAAAGCAAAACTGTGTTCAGCAATCCAAAGAAAACACTAGGTTGTAGAAGGCTGAATTACTAGCTTATAGAACTCATAGCGCAAACATTTTCTGAATCTGTAGTGATCCTGTCACTCTGGCTACTGCACCATGGCATTTTCCTAATGTAGTAAATATAAGACCTAACTGGTCTCTGCGGCTGTGTGTCTAAACAGCTGAGCAGTAATTACAGGGGACCAATGAGGCATGGACAAAGGGGGGAAAAAGTGGAGGCGGCTAGTAAGAGCATTTGTATTCAGATTATGATTTGAAGCAAATTTTCAGTTATTTTTGCTATAGGGAAGAATAAAAATTTGTCTTTTTTTCTTCTGAGGGGAATGGAAGGTGTGTATTATACTTAGAGCTTGCGTAGAATTTTTCCTACACTGCAGCTTTCTGTGTTCAAATAGTCAACCCGGTTATATGCCTTGCTCCTGAGTCCTGTGTAGCTTTGTGTAGGACCAACAGTCATGTTCAAGTTGAGCAGGAGGAACCAGCCTGTGGCTTCTGCTGTTGTTGACACAGGCTTCAGTCTTGCATTTTTTTCCTCATTGGTTAGGAGGTGGAAACTTGTAGACAATAGATGTCAGTTGCAGAAACATTTGGTGGCATGGGTACAGACTCTATTGCTTCTTCCCCTTCTCCTCCAGCCAAAAGCTCAGTGGAGTACCAGCAGATGTGGGGAACCCAATGTTTGTGCCTTGATACGCAGAGGAACTTTAGACCCTGCACGCAGATTAGATTATTGAAAAAGGAAGAGTAGCCAAATCTGAAAGTTATGTACAATGCCTGTCAGTGGAGTATCTCACCTTTCCTCTTGATTATCTTTTGTAAGATAAGTTGATTTTTTTTTGGTTATGTTTTTTATGTAAGTGTTCTTTGAATAATTATTTTGTTGTTGTTTTTTCTTATCTATAGTGCATGAGGCTGCAAATACTGCTAAGCTCCTGTGCAACAATAATAAATATTGAAATATGTTGGGCACATATTTTAGACAAGTTCTTTAAGAAGTGAAATTACTTGTTAATATCTAATGTTTCTAAGATGAGTCAATGTTCCTGACAAGTGTCATTCTTCCTGTCTATATCTTTCTTCTACCCTTTCTGTCACCTGAGAAATGACATCTTAAGTTTTATGTTAGATGCATGTAATGATGCAAGTATGTCAGATTAGCTATGACACTGTAAGTCTCTCAGCTTTTTAGGTGTATTTATCGCATAAAGAACAGGATAAAGTATCAATGGTGTAAATGTGCTGTCTTCAGTGGAATTTACCAGCAGATAACTTGGCCCAGACATGACAGCAAATCTTTCCTTTAAAATGTAAATACAGCACTAAAGTCCAATTATTTTTATACTTTGCTAACCTTCTTTCGCTTTTACAGTGTTACTGCAGGCATCTATAAAAAGGCTATTGGTAATCTCAGTAGGGAGGCCTCCTTATCAAGCAGTTTCAAAGAGTTATGACTTCTGAAAAATTAAAGATCAGAAGGTAATACTGAATTCATGGAAAAAGAGGGAATCAGTCTACAAAAAACTAAATGCATAACATGTCATACTGATTATTTTGCCGCTTGCAGAAGTTTTCTTGGATTTTCTCAGATTTGATAATGAGACTTTGTGGTAGCTAGAAATCTTTTATGGTTTTACAATACATGCATAAAACGGTCCTTTAAAGATAAATTTAGACATACCTCTTCTATATATTCATCGCTGAAAATAAAAGAGTGCACATTGCTAAAGACAACTTTAAAAATATTGTCAGACCAAGAAAACTACTTATCACTATTTAAAATTCTCATTCTAAAAAAACCAAAGGTATCAAGAGTAGGTCTTGAAAGTCTTATTTTGATATAGCTTACTGGTAGTATGTTAGAACATAATTAAACTCTGTTAATGAGTACATCTTGTTGGGTCCTGGCATGTATTGTAAAGAATAAGAGGAAGTGTCAGAAAGAATTGTCTTCTGTTTAATATAGGAAAGCTTACAGTTGTTATTTGAAACTCCTTAATGTATCCTTCAAGTTGCATTAAATTGTTTCCTCCTTTATCACCTTATGGGGGTAAGCTTTAGAAGATCATGGAAAAAGGGGTGGGGAAATGGGTGCACTGATCTCTTACTATGTGTTTAAGAAGCTGTTTCACACTGCAGAATCGGGACCTCCGTAAGCAGGCTTGTTTCACAAAGTGGCTTTGTAGTGCCAGTGATTGAGCTCTGAAAAGGATTTAGGGCATTTGTTTCAGTAACAGTTGTTTCCTAAAAATCACTGTTTACTAGGTAGCTGCTGCTACTCCTTTATAACTTAATGTAAATTGCATTGATAGCTATCTGTGTTGATTAACAAATAAATTGCTTATGTACTTTTACATTTGCAATTGGGTGAGTAAACGCAGATTTTGAGACTTCCACATGTCAAATTACCATCTGAATATCTGTGGTTGTTATCTGCACAAAACCCTGGTGTTATATTCTCCAGACATAGGCCCTTGCTTACGCCTACAGAACTCTTTACCAAATAAATCCTGTGTTCCAAAATATCGTGACCTAAATTTTGATTGAGGGTAGGGAGGGAAAGACTTAGGAAAAACAGTTGTATCCTATCAAACTATTACAAAAATAATTGTACTTTGCTTTTTTGTTTATTTTCCTGGAGAGTGTGTGTTAATTTAAGAACAAACAATCCTGTCAGTACACTTAGCAGTCCTCCAACAAGCGGTAATATTAGAATAGCTCCTAAATCCATTAAAACCAGTGTTAGCATGTCAGAAGGGGAAAAAAAAAATAGCTACAATACATTGGTATATAATATCATCTGTCAGCCTTCTGTAGATTTCATCAGAATTTAGTATCTTTACAAAGATAACTACTTTGAATTCAGTTGGCCTTTTAACCATGTTCTTAACATGTCCCCACTTCTATTTTTGTTTTTATATCTGGCTGCTGCACACAGAACAGAAATAGAAGTTTTTTTGTTATTAAGGCATATTCTGATCTTCAGATGTGATTGGGCATTTCCAGTGGCTGCTGATTAGTGAGAATGCTGAGCCGCATGCGGCTTAGCCCACCTTTGCCCCTCAGCAGGAATTACAGTGCAAAAAGAATGGTCTCTGAAGGAGCAGCTAAGATAGAGGGAAGAGGAGAGTGGAGGGCAGCACTGAAACAAGAGAAAAAAAGAAAAAATTAAGTAATAGGTCCAACTGTTTTTCAGAAGCCTTAAGATTGTATTATAACAGCACTATCATAAACATCAAGGGTTTATGTATGTTGGGAAGCCATTTGGGTGTTTTATGTGGATTTTGAAATAATAATTTCATGATTATGTACAAGTGTTCTGCATTTGACCTTGCAAGTTTCTTTGCAATACATGTTCAGGTGGTTGCAGTTCTGGGTTAAACACTTATGTGTGTTTTTCTCTGTAAAATACAGACTGTTCAGCTGTCTTTACGGCCATGACCTTGACAGGAGTCACTATTGTTATACAAATAGTAATAATATTTTATTTGCCTCTATTCTAAAATATACACTTTCTGTGTCTTTTTAATCTAGATACATATTTGATCTTTCTTACCCCAAGTCAAGAAGGGTCTGTGCTGTGCTCATCACTTAAATGTTTGTGTTCTGTCCTCAGTTTTGTCTGCCAACTATATTCGTAAAGGGAAATGAGAAACAACTTTCATTACTCAGTGTAGTGATTATTAGTCTGTTTAACATTTGGAGGAAGGTAATCTGAATTTTTACTTAACTTTATTAGATATTAGAATTCAATACGAATTGTTAAAAACAAACCAATTTAAAATAGCAATAGTCTTTTGCTCACTAAATGAGAAACTCTTCTACCTTTGCCCTCCTTTGAAAGAAAAAACTGTTTCTTAAAATCTTATAAATGATTTATAACTTTTACTTTAATTTTTAGTAATGAAAAAAGGGGAAAACAAAACTCTGTGTTCTTTCACAAACCAGAAATTATTCCAAGATTTAGTGTCCAATCTAAATCCATTTTCAGTTGCTTTAGAATGATGAGCTCTTTTAACTTGCAAATTTCAAAGATGCTACTACAGACAGTTAATAAATATCTACTTGCTTGAGTGTAAAGAGTTGTCTTCTATAGCCTGAAAATAAAGAGAAGGAGCATATAGGGATATTTTGGGGTCCGTTTTTGGTGATTCGTTGGATGGGGTATATAAAAATTCATTAAGTATTTACGGGTGAAGTCAACATATGTGGAAAGAGAAATGAAAGAGCTTTCTGATCCTGTATCTCATTTGGACACTTTTGATATAGTTACTGATGGTGGCTGCAGGCAACTCTGTGGTACCAAAAGAAATACCAAATACACTAGAAGAAGGCATATTGCTCCTGTTGCTGCTTTTTATAGAGGGACTTATTTAAAAATAAAAATACAGTTTTGGCTGAGTTATTAGCCATGTGACAGTGTATTAAGATGATGAAGCTCAAATAGTATTTTTGGTTAATGCCTTCTGTCTTTGAAAAGTTTTGAGGTTCTTATATATCCAGAACTTAGTCTCTAAAAAAAGTTCTTTTAACATTTGTAGCTAACATAACAGTTCTTTTAACTTTATTTGAAGAGGAAAGATTATAATGGGATATTAGGAATTACTTATTTAGATCAAATATTTCTAGCAGGTAGCAATAGGCCATAAGCACATCTCTGCTCATTATTTTAAAGAGCAGATTGCTTCAGTTAAGTCTTCGGTTTTTCAGGTCTCCTTTGTTGCTGTAGGATTCTTTCATAGACTATGTTCCTCATATACTCAGTAACTTGAAAACGTGTTTCTTAAACAATGTGAGAGAAACTCTCTCTGTTAGATGATAGTATCCTCAGTGGGCTGGAAAATGTGGTAAAAAAAAAAAAATTGTTTTCATATTTAATTTCCCATGTTTCTAGGAAGACCGAGAGTTGTAAATAGCTTCTACCAAACGTGTTTTGAACACTAACACAGAGATACAACAGACTTTTTCCCAAGGTTTATGTGTAGACATTCCCTCAATGATGCAATCTTAGGCACAGATTGAGAAAAAGTGTCAGTTGTGTCTAATACCCTCTAGAAAGTGTTTGTTTTGGTTTCCCTTTTCCAAATAATTGCTGTGGCTCTTATTACTGAGACAAATGCTACGTATTCCTGTAGTACCTCTCTGATACTAGGGCAAAACTGGTTTTAAAAAATGTCTCATTATGCACATAATACCATTGCAGTGGCCTTCCCTGTGCATCTCTGGAAAACTTATTGTTACACAAGGCTTCTTTTAACAGGAATTAATTAGGACCAGAAAATTGCTTGTTGTTTTTTATTGCATCCAAACCCCAGGACAATGCTGTCCCCTAGTGCTGTGTGGTGCCATAAGAGAGGTCTTCAGTTGATGTTTCAGAAGTTTGTTAGTAGCATTGGAAATGTTCTTTATCAGATCATTTAACTAGTTCACTCTCTCTGCATGTTATGATAAATTCATCTAATGTGTTAGCTTGGGACTGCTTTCTTTTTTTATTCATAGCATCATAGAATGGTTTGGGTTGGAAGGGACCTTAAAGATCATCTAGTTCCAACCCCCCTGCCATGGGCAGGGACACCTTCCACTAGACCAGGTTGCCCAAAGCCCCATCCAGCCTGGCCTTGAACACTTCCGGGGATGGGGCACTCACAACTTCCCTGGGCAACCTGTTCCAGTGCCTCATCACCCTCATAGTGAAAAATTTCTTCCTAATATCTAATCTGAATCTACCCTCTTCCTGTTTGAAGCCATTACCCCTCATCCTATCATTACATGCCCTTGTAAAAAGTCCCTCTCCAGCTTTCTTGTAGGCTCCTTTCAGATGCTGGAAGGCCACTTATAAGGTCTCCCTGGAGCCTTCTCTTCTCCAGGCTGAACAATCCAAACTCCCTCAGCCTGTCCTCATAGCAGAGGTGCTCCAGCCCTCTTACCAATGTATGTTGAATATAATACCAACAAAGTCAAAGCAATCTTGAGTATTTCTTCCTCTCCTAATCTACGTTTTTACCTACAAAAATGAAAAATGAATGCAAGTCTTCTGGAAGACCCTCAGCAAGGTCCAAGGTGGTATTGCTTTGTCCAAGGAGCAGATCAGAAACTGGGTTTTTCCATTTTTATCTGGGACACAGCCTGCTTTAAATTTTCACAAGAACTGCTTTTTTTTTTTTTTT
>VYXH01001737.1:59412-66912 GCA_013397275.1 Burhinus bistriatus
TTTGTGCAACTCTTCCCTGTAAGATACAGGCAGAAGAGAGCCAGCCTGGGATGGGGAGGAAGAACTTTACCTTTCCTGTGTCATCACTCAAACCAGATTCGTTTTAAAACTTGCATTTGCAGAAATCTTATAGTTAGAGAGAAAAACTGACAACAGTAAAAATAGTGGCTTTAGTTTTTCTACCAACTCTGCTTTCTGTAAGCAATCTGGTATAGAAAGCCTCTGTGCTTCTGATCCTTTGAAAGCTGAAAATCTATATTCTGCAGTTCAGCTGCAGAGTCAGTAGGAGCCTTGAGGCCTGGAAGAGGCTTGTAGTAAGTTGTTCAGCACAGTTCTTACCTTGGCGACTAACTAAAGCCTGTGTTTATTTGTTGGTATAATGCTAGCCTGGTTTCCCAACATCAGACCAAAATCCCTGATCACGTTTTAAGGCAACAGTAGTGTTGAGTAAAACTAGTTTCTTATTCTGCAGATGTAGAAGTGTTATGTGTATTTGGCATTTTGCAGTTTATTCTTAATTTAACAAGAATACCTTTAAAATTGTGATGTCAAACTTTGGGGTTTTGACTAATTATATGAAAGGCATTATCGCTATGATATAAACTGCAGGACTTTCTAATCTACTTTTTAATGATATGACTGTTTGTAGGAAAAAAGATCTACATATTTTCACCTTCTAACAGTTTGGTACTTCATGTACGCTGAGACACCATCATTCCTAAAAAATCCTGCTCGCTTTACTCTCCCTCCCCAATTGCAAATTTGCTCGCTTTACTCTCCCTCCCCAATTGCAAATTTGCTTTTGAAGTGCGTACTCTGTGTGATTAAATAAAAGAAACTGAAAATTAGTGAGGAAATTGCATGGTCTAGCCATTTTAGAAATGAATTAAAATTGCTGTTTAGCAAAATGGAGTAATTTATCACTTATCTCATGTTCCCTGTAAGTCATTTATCATGAGTGGCAACTGTCATCGTTGTATTCTAATCTGAGATGGTGGGGAGGGATCAGAGGCTTATATTGTGCAAATTCATACTTGTAATTGGCAACTAATTTAATGATTGTGTGTAAAATAAAACAGGAGCTAGAAAAGCTTCTCTAAGTTTCTCCTCTGCTACTGTAACGTGATATTATACACAACTTTGGATCACTTACACTGTTAACTTCTTGTTGTCAGGTAGAATTTTACTTTTTACTTCAGTTTACTTAAATGCATACTAGTTTTACTTGCATGTTGGATACAAGTAGTGCAGACTTTGATGCGCAGGATTTCAGATGTAGTGCCTTTTTGAGATAAACCATGTACTGATAGTGGATTTCATAAACAGAAAATATGGTAGTCCAAATTAGCAGGTTAGAACAACTAACCAAAGTCTTACTTCTCTTGTCATCTTTTTGAGTGCAGCATTTTCTCCTGGAGAAGGGCTTGAGATGGTTCACCAGCTCCCTGGATCTTTGGAACGAATAAACACTTGTACAGCATTTTTCTGAAAAAGGATCACTTAGAATAATAATAAACCCTTGAGAAATGATTAATGACTCCTTCAGAATAAATTGCTCAATGTCTTATATGTTTTGTTGTCATGTTAGGCTAGCCATGATTATCTCATAATGGACTTCTTCCCTAATAAAGGAGGAAGAAGGTAGTGTAACATGACTACTAAAATTGAAATTTATTTTAGAACGCTTTCTGGAGCTGATAACTGCTGTTTTCGTGATACTGTATCTTCATCTGTCTGTATCAATAGCAGCTTTTTTCAGACTAAAAGTTCCCATTCACAGTGTAGCTGTTTACTTTTAACAGCCTGTGAGTGCGACTTCCTTTATTTGCTGATTTATGTGTAATAAAGTCTTATCTTGTTTCTTATTCAAAGTTTGCTTAAATATTACAACAATGGATTGTTCAATGCATTTCTGGCTATGCTGACAAATGGGATGCTCAAGAATAACAATTTCAGTTCCTGCTAGAGAATCTATTCCAACATGCTCTATCCTGTCCAGTGTACCTCATATTAATAGTGAAGGGAGCCAGGGATTTGTATTTACATGAAATGATGGGGGGGGCAAAACAAGTGGCTATTTCCTAGTTGTGGATTTGGAACCATGAATCTCATTTTCTCCCTGAATTGTTCCCTTGGAATTTTCTGTAAAGACTTGTTTAGAGGGGCAGGGAGAATAGTTGCTGGAAAGGAACAAAAGAATGTGAGAAAGGGAAGGAAGAACGGGAGATTCTTCTTCTTTTTTTTTTTTTTTAAAGTGAGATAGAAACAGAAAACTGATAGTATATATAGAACAAGAGTACTTTTAAAAATTAATTCAACCGTAGCTGATAAAGTAGACTATCAGTACTCCATTTGAATTAATAATTTCTTAGGTTTTTATCATAATTCCATTGGTTTTGTTGGTTTCATACTTAAGTGTTAAATTTGTTAAGCAGACAGTAATCATTTGTTTTCTCTGAATGTCTGCATGATTTGTTTATCTATGTAATCCAGTAAGCCTGTTCTATGTAGTTTGGAAACAAATTAAGGTCAAATTCAGGTATAAAATTTGGAGAAATACTTCCTAGTCTTTATAGTTTTTCATCTTAAGGTCCAGTGAGTTGATCTATTAATGGAAGGGTATAGGCTGGCCGCCTAAAAAGGCAGTATACTGAGAAGCCTTGTGCATGTTGTATCCTGAGACCATTCTAAGTTCAACAGTACACATCTCAGGCAGAGAGAATTTCCCTTGTATGTAATGGCAAGCCATTAGTTTGCTATTACTGCAAAGTTTCCAATTCTTGATGTTTACTACAGAAGTAGCAGTTCAAGCTGTCTTGTTTTATTCTATCAGTCATCCTTGTTAGTAGCTTTGTCTGCTGTTTCGGTGTAGATTTCCCTGGTTGCATTACTTTCTGAAAGACTTTATAAATAAGATGGCATAATGGATAAATGTTTCAATTTTAAATTGCCCTGAAATGGAGCACAAAGCAGTACATCTGGGAACATACTAGAGTCTGGTTTGGCATAATTTATTTATTCAGTCCATATTTCATATTTTGAAGATTGCACAGAAGGAGCTTGGCTCTTAGAGTATCACTGATATCAGCTTATTTCCTCTTTGAAAATAATTCTTTTGGTAGGTAGACAACACTCTACTACATTTTGTCTGTATATTAGATGGGTTTGTCACATGATGTGGGTCCTTGGAATTTAGTTAATAAACTTATTTTAAGACTTTTGGTTTCTTCTTTAAAGAAACATTGCAGCTATCAATAAATAGCTTTGACTTACTCTCCCTGGACAATTTTATTTCTCTAGTCTATGGTCCCATTATTGTTACTACCTAATAAGACCAGAGCATCCAGTCGTATGCATGTGATTTAAATGAGGCATGGAGACAGCCAGACCTGTTCTATGGTTTAATACTGCCAGGGAGGAGGCTAGATATAAATCATAGAATACGAGGTTGGAAGGGAACTCAAGGATCATCTGGTCCAACCTTTCATGCTGTAAATCTTAACGTAGTGCTTATGTAAGATTGTAAAATCTGCTAAGGCCTGTGGAAGTATATCTTCTGGACATTTGATCAGACTCTAAGGACTTAAATGAGTCTCCAAAGAAGTGAATATTAAAACTATTGTTGACTTCAGTGGGGGCAAATTCTCAGTAGGAATATAGGAAATACACCCTTTCTGCATTAGCGACTGCTTTAATAAAACATGCTTCTTGTCTGAATCCTTTCTGTGACACAAATAGATCACATCTTTCTGTATTTATGCATATCCCATTATTAAGGATTGTAACTGCAGTAATATACAATAATTTACAGTACTTAAAATTCAGAATGAAAAACATGTTAAATTCAGTTATTGGTGTTTATATTATCTTGTGCTTTTCTATGCAGGTAATTACATTTTAGTCATTAAATGAAGTGCAACACTTCACACTGGCTAGAATGACTGCCATGCATTTTTAATGGTTTCTCTAAGTGTCATTAAGTGATAATTTGAAAAAATAAACAAACAACCAGCAGTATACACAATTGGTTATTAATAAAGGCTGTTCTTATTCACTTTCATACCACAACTTTTGTTGATTTTAAAATGTAGTAATAGATTGTAACTGCTTTTTTATATAAACCATTTGAATGTTTTATATAATTTTTTTTCAATCTGTCCATTCTAAAGATAGTTTTTCTTATCAAGAGTGAAATAGTACCGTCTGCTTGACATTAGAGAGTTGACATGGGGATGGTTACCAGTATTGCTTTGCGGCTTTTCTGTCCTCCGTCTAACCAATGAAACATTTTGACTTAGAATTATAGAATACCAGGTTGGAAGGGACCTCAAGGATCATCTGGTTCAGACTTGTATGTGGGTTCTGCTGTATATCTGCTAGAAATGGCTCTCTTTTTCAGTGATAAAATACAGTAAAGCTTTGTAACCTGATTTCCTAGTCATAGTTTTTCTGAATCTTTGCTAGACAACACTGAAACCAAACAGTGGTAGAGCTGTGGCTGTTTTACGTTATATCTTCCCATTTCATAGCCAGCTATGGCAAGGCAGCATTGCAGTTCCAGTGTCTAATCACTTTCCAAATGTCAATGCCATACTGAGGGCAAACATGTCTGAAGCTGCATCCAAGTGATCATGAGAGAGTGCTTTAATTTTTTGTAAGAAATGCATTACTCCAAAGACTGGAGAAATGTGGAGATAGTTTATTGCTACCTCCCTCCTTTGAATAATTTCTGTATTATGTGCAGTTTGACCGAACTAGAATATTGTCATAGTAGATATTATCTGAATGCATGCCATGGATAGCTCTTCAAATTAATAAGGAAATACTTAGTTTTGTTGAGATACTTCTGGGAAAAGATACTATGTACTCAATTTCCCTTCAGTCATTTGAAACCAGTAGTTTTCAGGATTCATTCTTCTGCAATGCCAAGAAGTGTGTTTTCAGTTGTTAGATGCCTGTGGAAAAGTATTGTAGTTCTTAGTAGGCAGCATCTACTGGAACATGAGATGACTATCTAGTTGAGTATGCAGACTGTCTCATTAGCTGCTCAGTCAAGCCCTGTGACCTTTTGTCTGTCAGACTTTTTTTTTTTTCCTAGCACTGAAACTCATCAGAATAAAAATCAAAGTTCTTTTAACTATTGATACCAGAAGTGAATTTCCTAATATATCAAAATGTTGCTGAATCATTTCACTGTTTTCAACCTTAGCTTCCTAAAAGGCATTTACATCAGAAATCTCAATTTAATGAGGTTTACTGAAAATACAGTAAGTACAGAGAAAAAGGGAATTGCCGCTGCACCTACAACTGAAGCTTGCCTGGAGGAGCTATTGGTAAAGTTTTGATTTCTGTTCAGAGTCACAAGACATGACATCTGAGCTCCCGGCTATCCTTGTGCTCCCCTGCGAGCTGGCCTTCCAGCAGCCTTTTAGTGGCCCATAATTAGTAAAACCTTAAATGGCAAAGGAAACATATGAAATGGAGCCAATCCAGATCAGGAATGATGCCATTCAGTCAGGGTGCCCATAATTGCACAACTGGGAGTTTGGAAGGTGATGCTGTCTTGAATCCCACAGAAGGGAGGCTTCATCTCCTGACTCTGAAGCCCATGGGCATGCTGTTGTTGGATCAGAACCTCTCCCAGTTATCTGAAGTATGGATGTGACCTACCTGATGAATGTTAGTGCTCTGATGCACTAGCATCCTACTCTAATGCAGTCCTGGTACAAGGTTTCTATCATAGTATTGCAATGACTTCTGAAGACCGAATACATGAAACTCAATCCTACAGTGTAAAAATAGCAAATAATGGACATTTTTGGTTTGGCAGGTGAGCAAAAAAGATAGTTTGGCAGGGATCTTGTCCAATTAAGCTTTTTATCCACAGTGTTTGGGTTTTTGAACCAAAATATTTTTCTAAAGTAAAATGTTACGTTCAGTTTTGGCGCTTTTTTCCAGTTTAAATTTAAAAAAAAATGAATGCTACTTTGACGCAAATCTAAGTAGTTTGTTTAAAAACTGAATGCTTCAGCATAACTTAAAAAAAAATAATCTCTCAACACCCAAAACTTTAGATTCAAACTTTCTTTACAGTTTTGTTGCTGAAATTAGTGATTAAATTAAACCCTAGATTCATTAATTCTTTCCAGAAAATGCCCCAAATGGGATCCCTCCCCCTGTGACTCTGGGGAAGCTTCATACACTAGTTGATTTTGATCAGCTCGCATGCCGAAGTGGTGGCACAGTAAGGGGGACGGAAGAACTACACCTTATCTAACACTTGTTTAATTACCTTGTAGGAAGATTATTAAACATACTAGTTAATGACAGTTAATTCTTTTCTCTCTATAGTAAGCATTAGTCTAAGTCCCTCTAAGAATGTGATTTTTGTCCAGAATGGAATTTCATGTTAAAAAATAAAATCTTAAGACTCTGGCTCTTCTGAAACTGTGAGGGTGAGGAGACACCAGTCCTGTTGGAGCTTTTATCACCATGTGATCGCTTGTACTCATAACCATGACTATTTATGAGTTCCTCCCCAGAAAGGTGATTGGGTTTGTCCATGGAGCTACCAACTGTCTAGATATTACAGCCCGACAGAAGTCTGGTTAGAATGTAGCACATTATGATGATACATAGCTCCTACTGTATATTTATTCTGTATGGTGAATGGCCAATACAAGAAGCAGTCTGTGCACTGTTTGTGATTGTGTCATCAACTGCTTGTTGTAATAGAGGAACATTGCTTAATCTGAAACTGGAAACTGGGGATTTTTGTCTGGTTTTTGTTTGTGTTTTGAGAGATGTTATCAACAGATAGCAGGGGAAAGCATCCTTAAAGGGTGCTCAGAGAGGTGATCTTTTTTTTTTTTTTTTTTTTAAAGTGGTTATTCATAAAGTAGGCCTAGGCTGTGAAATCCAGCTGTGGTTTTTCTGTTACAAACTCTGACTTCTTTTGTTTCGGGCAAGATACTGCTGAAACCTGCTTTGGGCTGTATACAGACCATATTAGATAAACAGTCGCTTTGTGGGTTTGGTGGTTTTTGTTGTGTTTTGGTGTTTTTGGTGTTTTTTTAATATATATATAATAGTCTAGTAGGATTTGGCTGCTGCCCCACTCCCCAAAAAAGTATATTCTGCATCAAATCTGTGAGACAGCACTTCAAAATAAATACAGACCAATAATTTTTAATGTTCTTATTACAAAACAAAGTTAAGCCAAAATGCAATCACTTTCTGGAGTTCTGTCTGAAGTTACTCTGCAGTACCATCTGAAGTTACTATGCTCTACTATCTAAAGAGAAACACTGCAAATATCTAGTGTCAGTGTTAACGTATAGTCTACTGCAGGGGGCTGTAAGCAGATGACATGGAACAACAGAAGACAGACATGCCCAGGGATGTTTCAAAAAAAAAAAAAAAAAAGGGTTCTTAAAGGTTCTTGCACCTGTTTTTTGCATGCTCTGTCATTCCCTGGTCTCTTTTAAATTCACACTGTTA
>VYXH01001737.1:71912-78033 GCA_013397275.1 Burhinus bistriatus
GACTTAAACTAAAAAGAGTGCACTGAGATAAAAAAACAAAAGTACAAATGAATTTCAGCAGAAAGGTAGTCTTCCCTGAGCCACAGAAGAGAAATGGGAGCTGAGCAGTGCTGCGTAGCCAAGCTTCGAAGAGGAAGTAAAGCTTTCCTCTGCTTTGAACAGAATAGGCAGAGCATGCATCCCTTACTAACTTCCCCACTTTTAATCCCTAGCCATATCACAAATTGTTTGATAAAACGTATATTTAAGATTTGATAACAATTTGATTGTAAGATATTTTTATTCTATTGAGTATTAAATAGTCTGGAACTTCTCTATTCAAGGGTCTGTGTCAGATCTTCCTGCTGTGGTTGTGATCAATGGAGGTAACTAAACCCACCTGCAGAGAGGGGGAGGAATTTGGTGGAAGACTGTTCTGACTTTGGAACTTGCTTTGTTGTGTAGTGCTCAGAAGTTTGAGATTTTTAGCTTCTGAGTATGCTGTGAACCTGCTGTTTATTCATTTTCAGTGTATCTATCCTGTAAATAAGGAAGGGAGATCAGAATTTTAGTTTGTAAAGTAATGCTTAAGCATGAGAAAACAGAATTCCAATTGCAAAGCAACCTTTCACTTGCTATTTCCTAGCTTCTAAGTTCCTCAGGCTTTTCAAGACAATGCAATAGATTTATATAAGTAATTTGATAAATAGTTTCACTCCTCTTGAGAGGAGGTTTAAGTGCACTTGCTTTACTTGGCATTATAATGAAATAGCAGAGGAATTAGGTCAAGGTGACCTGCTTTCTGGACCAGAGCAGGCTTATGTTGTCTTGGAGCATGGCTGGAAATAATATTATGCAGCTTACTAAGAAAATATGCCATGCAGCACCTTTGGAATCAAAATCTAGCCTTCAAACTAGAATAGTACTTCTAAAGTGCTCTGTGATCTTGGACATGTAAAAAAATCCTTAGATTCCCAACTGGAGTTTCAACGTTGGAGATTTCAACTGAAAATCCCTACCGCTTTAAGCACTTTACTGTTGCCCATTAAAGAGTGATTTATAACAAAAATGGCTATGAAATAGCGATGCTTTCTCCTTCTAGCTGATCTAATTTATGTTCAAGAAAACTGTGCTATGCAGTCATTTTGAAGTTGATGATCAAAGCTTTGTGGTTAGGGTAACATATCTGAGTGAGGAGAGTTTTCCCAATGATTATGTATATGACACATATGTTTTGGGTTTCGTCCCATGTTTGTTGAATGGGTAAAACTATAAAATACTATAAAATTTCCAGTAAATTTGCAGCCTTTTTTCAAATCAACACCTTAATTGCTTAGTTGGAGGGCTGTGGTAATTTTTAGTACACTTGTGATATTTTAATGTATTTTAGACATATTTATCTAATGTTGAAGGTGAAAGATTTTGATAAAGCAAAACATTGGGCTTGATCTAGTGTTCATTGACGTTTGCAGATATAATTAACATTATTACTATTACTGTCAGTATGCAACTTCCAGAAGTTGCTACTGTAGCTGCTTTTTCTTTAACTGCTTGAAATTCTTTTGATATCTATAAACAATGATTGGAGGTGCTCTCTACCTTTCAAATTCAACTGAAACAAACATAACAACAGTGTGTTAAATATTACTTTCATACAGTTATTGGTGTAAATTAATTTAGGTTCATATACAGATAGAATTGAAAACTACTTCTGATTCCTTCCAAACTAATGGCAAATACAACACAAATATATTAGTCATCTTGGTTGACCTGAATAGTCATTTTTCATTACATGAAAATGATATTTGAAAAACTCTGCCTACTGTAAATTCAGGAGTCCATGAACATACTGAAGGATCGCTGCTGACTTGGCTATAATTTTTTGACAGTTGTGGTATGTTATCACTAATGGTTACTGACAGAAAAGTCAGTTACTAACATCTTGTAATAATGCAGGGCTGTAAGGGACACTCTGCTTCTTTTGTCTATTCAGTTCTGAGCAGCTAGCTCACATCAGCATGAAGGACTCAGACTTTGAAGCATGTGATACACTTAGATTATTCAGAAGTAATACTGTGTTTATTACAAACCACTTCTGGGATTCTTAGACTGGTCAGGCAGGTAAATCTTTCATGCAGAGAGGAAAAGGTCCCTACTGGATCCTACGCTTAGATTGCTGCTGAAATTCGAGTTCTCTAAATCGTAGAATATCTGTAGTTGATAAATGTTTCCTAATTGCTTTATGTTGAATCTTGCCGAACTGTTTTCATTATCTTCCTCATTGCAGGCTTTATCTTTACTGAGTCACCTTCCAAAAAGAATCCTTTTCAGTGGCTGATGTTTTTTTTTCAAGCTTTATAACATTGTCAAAGGATTATAATGAAAGCCTTAGGAGCCTTACTATTAGTGCCCTGTCTATTCTACCGAAAACCTACAAATATCTAAATATAACAGGCTAAGATTTGAACACTGATGCTAAAGTGCTTGCACTACACTTTGCACTTCTTATTTTGTCAGAGAAGCAGATGTAGGATATATTTGATAGCTAAGATAATGTTGAAGCTGGAACTTTCACAACCATCCTTTCTGACAGCAATTTTGCTATAAAGGTGCTGATTTTGCATTCAGAAAAACTTGTGGATTTGCTTTCCTTGGCTTCATCTAAGCTATTTTCTTTGAGTTAAAACTGCTTGTGCTAAATTATACAATAAATCTAAATAGGTAGGGTGTAAGGGATTACAAAGTACAAATTCAAAGAAGTTTTTAGTAGAGAGTCTTTTCTACACAGTTGCTCAGGAATACAAGACAACCAAGAATGCAGACTAAAAGAATAAACTGCAGCTTCATAAAGATAATGAATTCTCAGATTTCAAATAACCTGGTTTAGATTTTGACAGATTTGTCACTATAGAAATTAAACAAAACCAAAACAATCTGTCCCCCTTCCCCTAAACACTCTTCTTGACCTGTCCTTCGTTTCTCTTAGGTTTCAAACTCAGTTTACTCATTCTCTAGGTCTGCTTTCAAAGTGTCCTTTGGATTTCTCCCAGTAGGGAATTCTCTCATCCTGTGTGTGTTTTTAGATGTCCTGCTTTTTTCCTTTCTTTTTATAAACAAATTTTGTTTTTAACTGCTTCCAAGAATAAAGTGTAATTAACATTCAAATCCCAACATGTTGTTCAACGTGTTTGTTATAGTTCCAAAAGTCTATTGGTTGTTGGAACAACACCGCTGCTCCTTCAGGTACTTCAAACTGAGTAGCTCTGACCTTTTTTTCACACTCAAATAACCTCAAATATTTGTTACTATATTAAAAATACGAAATACATTATTTCATTGCAAATACAAAAAAAAAAATTCTAAGGAACCATGCCTTACTGAATTGGTGTGATGCTGAAAAGTTGGTCTAAAATGATTTTTAATATTGTGTGCAAGGCATTTTTGGCCTTCTGCTTGCCTACTTGATGCGCAGAAAGTGATGCCCAGCTAGATTCACTGTAAAAGCTGTTTTCCAGCTCACTACTAAATAAAACACCAGTCCTGCAAACTTGCACATATTTGGCATTATTTCTAGCATAAAATATTTACAGGTCAAAAAGTCCAAAGTCAATTTTTAAATTACTATGTGTTATTCTAAAAAAGCTAATATTTTAACTAACACAATGTTAAAATAAACAAAAAAATAAAACATGCAAAAACACCCTACCCCCAATCAATAAAAACAGTAGCAAGTATAGACATGTTTATGTTGGGAATAAAAATATTTATGATGTACTTCATCACATGAATGAATTGTCTAGTACTTTACACTAAGCTACTGGCTTTCATATTAAGAGCTGGCCTAACATACCACTTTAAAATGTGGTCTTAATTGAGATACATAAACAAAAGTTTTCTGTTAAGCAGGTCTTACTCTATAGTACTCAAAACGGATAGTCACATACAGATTGAGTTAAGCTTTATCTCGCATATATCCAAATATACTTCTGGATTCTTTTTCCATGCAGACGATATGCCTGGATAGCATTTGAAGATTTTGTATGCATATCTGAGAATGCATCATGTATGTTATGTACAAACTGGTCCTGAAATACGAGGTGTAGAATCTGAGACAGCTTGGTCAACTGTGTATCTATACAGTAAATCAATGCTCAATTGCATTGATTTTACTGTATATTCATAGGTTGTGGGTTCAGTGGGCTCAGTGCTTCCAAGAAGGCAAAACCAATCTATGGTTCTACCAAAACTGCCAAATGTTTTGATTATAAACCATCATGATCACAATCTCGCAAACTGTGCCACCTATAACAAGGCTGTAGATGTATCACTACAAAGATTATGGTGACAGCAGTAGTGTTGCATTCGTTTTGGGAGCTGCCGAAGGTTCCTTTCTCTCCTTGCCTTGTGGAATATCTGTAACTTCACTTTCAGTTCAGAACATTGAAGTAGGACTAAAGAAGTGAATGTAGGATTAAGCACTAGATGAACATATAGTAAGGAGGAGAGAGATACAGTAAATAGAGAGCAGGCAGCTGATGAGCGAGTTTGGAGCATGTAGTAGAAAAGTGGGAGAATTCAAATTTGGGAGGCTGTAATGGGATTGTAAGAGATGTATAGTTGTAGTTGAGGTTGAAGAGGTAAGATTTGCCCTAGTGGGTGGGAAGAGCAGGTAAAAAGCTGCCTTTTTTTTTTTTTTTTTTTTTTTTTTTTGTGGGACCTTTTGTTGTCTTTAAGGNGGACTTTAGTCTGGGAAGGATCTCCCCAGGAAAATCTTTCTGCTATCATTTCCTCTGGCAGTAATAACACCAGAAAGTGAGGCCTGAGCGAATTATATTTGAGAATCTGAAATCTGTATTTCTACACAGTTCAATCCTCTTTCTTCTGTCTGTAACTAGTATGTAAGACTTTTCTTTATATGTGATTGTTAATACATTTTAAAATAACATCATGTTAATTTATTTAAACATCTCAAAAATAATAGTAGTTTTTCAATCAGTATTGTAAAGAATTTTCTTTAATCCTGTAATGCCTAATATTTTTGTCACTTTCTTATGCAAAATATGCAATTTTTTTTTCATTCCCCAAAATTTTTGCCTTAGTTTAGTTCAATCTGTTACCACGTAAATAGTTTATGAATGATTAAGATCTAACTTGCCCTGCTATCCTCTATAAATGAAAACACTATGTTGTTTGACAGCATAAGTGTCTTATGGAGTCTTTTCAATATATCTCATTTTAGATATCATATGAGCAATGAGACAGTTTTGTGATAATGTCTTCTCTGAGATAAGATCATCTTGGCTGTCCTGGATCTGTTCTGTGGGGGTTAGTAGTTTATTTGGGTTTTTTTTTAGATCTAGTAATTCAGTTAATAGAACAGACTTGCTGAAAAGCAGTCTTCCAAAACATTTCAGGACTCAAATTATGTGTTTCCTAGGATGAGGAATGTAGCATTTTTAAAGACTGTTTCTACTGTTTTTCATTTACATTGTCAAGAGCATAATGCTTATACTTAACCATGTTGTAAACAATCTGCTAAATGCTGGTTTAATGAAATCTGAATATATGCAATTCAAGCATTTACTTCCTCATGTTAGCTGTGCTGGTGATAGTTGTACAGAAACAAATGGCAAAATGAAAAAGCTGTTTCTATGAGGAAGTTAGCATTGGTTTCAGGGTAGTCTAGATTTTCAGGCCAGCCCTTAGGAGTCCCAGACTTTGCAGGTAACTGAGAAAGTCTGGAGGAAGGAGAACTTTCCCTTGGTTGAGGAGGATCCAGTTAGAGATCAGTTAAGTAAACTGAATATCCACAAGTCCATGGGTCCTGATGGGACGCACCCGCTAGTGCTGAGGGAGGTGGCAGAAGTCATTGCTGCGCCACTCTTCATCTTTGAAAGGTGCTGGAGAACAGGTGAGGTACCTGAGGACTGGAGGAAAGCCAGTCTCACTCCAGTCTTCAAAAAGGGCAAGAAGGAAGACCTGGGAAATCACAGGCCAGTCAGCCTCATCTCCATCCCTGGAAAGATGATGGAACAGCTCATTCTGGGCATCATCTCAAAGCATCTGGAGAAGAAGGTTATCAGAAGTAGCCAACATGGATTCACCAAGGGGAAGTCATGTCTGATTAATGTGATAGCCTTCT
>VYXH01001737.1:78076-95483 GCA_013397275.1 Burhinus bistriatus
GGTGGACAACAGGATGACCATGAGCCAGCAATGTGCCCTTGTGGCCAAGAAGGCCAATGGCATCCTGGGGTGCATCAAGAGGTGTGTGGCAAGCAGGTCGCGGGAGGTTATCTGGCCCCTCTACTGTGCCCTGGTGAGGCCGCACCTGGAGTACTGTGTCCAGTTCTGGGCTCCCTGGTTCAAGAAGGACACGGAACTGCTGGAGAGGGTACAGCAGAGGGCTATGAAGATGATTAGGGGACTGGAACATCTTTCTTATGAGGAAAGGCTGAGGGACTTGGGTCTTTTTAGTCTGGAGAAGGGAAGGCTGAGGGGGGATCTCATCAATGCTTATAAATACTTAAAGGGAGGGTGCCGGGAGGATGGCACCACTCTTTTTTCAGTGGTGCCCAGAGATAGGACAAGAGGTAACAGGCACAAACTTGAATGTAGGAAGTTCCATCTGAACATGAGGAGGAGCTTCTTTCCTTTGAGGGTGGCAGAGCACTGGAACAGGCTGCCTAGAGAGGTGGTGGAGTCTCCGACTCTGGAGACATTCAAAACATACCATCCTGTGCAACCTGCTCTAGGTGATCCTGCTCTGGCAGGAGGGCTGGACTAGATGATCTCCAGAGGTCCCTTTCAACCCCTGTGATTCTTGTGATCCATACTGACAAATATTTGAAAGTCAAGTAAAATGAAAGACTGAAGTGTTTGGCTTTGTTTCATCAGCAGTGTAACAATACCTCATGGTAAAAAGCATTGCTACAATGTTGGCAGAATTGCAGAGTCTGCAGTAAGTCTTTTGTCTGAGATTGGAAATAAGTCTGCAGTGCTGTTACATCTACACGTGATATTTTGTGTACTATTACCAGATACTGGCTTAGTAAAGGCACATGGGACAGACTGTAAACTCTTCAGTGCAGAGGTTGTCTTTCTTTTTTACAGAGCTCCACTATGACTTTGGCCTTCTGGCATTACCAGAAGGTAACAATGATGATGGCAAAATAAATGTATTGGAGATCAGGCATTTTATTTCTGGATACAGAGAGTTAGATCTAGTCCAAAAATAACAGTATTCCACTAAAACTTTGCATAAATACTTAATACAGGAATTTAAACTTTGAAGGTACAAACTCCTTTATGGCTTGGAGACTTATATAATTTTCTGTTTTTCACACTGGTGGACAGAGGCACAGGAAATCGACATATGCATCATTGTAAGAATTGGTGAGAGGATTAAGATAGAGTTAAGAAAATTTACACCTTTCAGGTCCATCCGAAATCCCATAAAACTTCATGTGCCTTTTCAAGTACAGAACTTGAATGATCTTTTTCTAAATACTATTTCTCCAAAACCTTTAAGCTCTAACTTTGAGCAAGGAAGAGGAGAGCTCATCTGTGAAGGAGGAGACTGTTTAGACAGCCCATCCTTTTGTAAGAGGACGAACAATGTATTTTGTAGTGATGGTTTTGGATGTCCAAATTATCTTCATTTTAATATCTGCATTAAAGTTGAACAAAATATAGTTTGAGTTTCAGGAATGATGAAATGGAGGAAAACAGGAGAGAATCAAATCCCCACTGAAAAAAAGTCAGCCTAATTTAATTAGATTAGTGTAGCCTTTAATTACATCTCTGTTTCTCACACTATTACATGTTGTAAATAATCTGTGATGCTCTGAGGGTTTGAGATTTTCTAAAGCTGCCATAAAACAGCTCTCTTGCTGTGTCTTAAAGAGTTTTTGATCAATGGGTGTCATCGTTAACTGAACATTGGAAAAATCTATGTCAAAAGTACTACCATGATTTACTGTAAAGTTAACTAGTTAATTAAGTTGCCTATGTAACTAAAGGTAACTAAGGGTCGTGAGTAAAATCTTTGCCAAATTTTAGGTATGTGTAGGTTTAATGTAGCTATGACATGCATTGTTCCGTGACTGCTGGTAGGGTCTTAGGTGATCAGCATTACATGGCATTATTAAAATGTGTATGTGCAGGTTTATTAAATAATTTGAATCTAAAGGAAGTCAGGAGTCATAGTTATCTTGTTTATGGAAGGCTAACAGCTTATTGGCTGTTTTAAAAGTTCATTACTATGTGTATCATTTTTATTAGTTTAAAAACAAAATTTTGTACTACTTGCGTTTAGTTGTGTGGGAAGTTAAGTCCTGAACCAGTGAAGTGCTGAAAGCTAGAATGCTTGTGCAGACCCAAAGCCCAAACAGGTCTTTTTCAAGTTGCTCGTCACTTCTTGGAATATAGATTTTACATAAATTCTATACTTGGCCTTCCCCAGATCTTAAGAGGACAAATCCTGAGTTTAAAGAATGTATCATGTTGGTAAGATCAAGATATGTCTCAACAGGCAATCAGTTTTAGTGAAATAAGTGGTGTGGCTCTCATCACATCTTTGACTTCCCAACCCATGTTACCAGCTGCTTAGGAGTGGATAAATTGAGGACAGCCTCTATAGTGAGTGTACTAGCTGTGACTAAACTTGTGTATTGAGAACTGTGTCAGGACACAGTGACTCCTCTGCCAGTGAATGTTCACATATTTTCTTTGTTTTTCTAAATTACTGTAACTTGAATGTCACTACTGTCTTTAGTTATATTCTATATGTATGTATTGAAACAATCTATTCTGTACCCCTCCAGAGTGGCTCTTGATGCAAATTAGCGGATTTTTGTTTGATGGAAGAAATGGTTTTTGGAAAGTGTAATAGAACTGCCTAAACCTGAACAGAAATGGAGCTGTTTCAAAAACTGCAGAAAGTTCTGACTGTAACAGGATATTTTAAGAAGCTTTGTTTCCAACTAAAAAGGCTAAAATGTTGAAATAATTTAAAATTTTTGAGTAGAATACCTCCAAACAATATAGAATTCCACATACTTGTTGGCTAAAACTATTCATTAATGCTATAGGTTCAATGCAACTACTTCTCTGGAGGAAATTTTTTTCTTTTATAATAATATTTAAAGATCAGTGAAGATGCGTGTTTTCAAATAAGAATATAAACATTATTTTCTGTAGATTTCTAACTTTCTCTACTTTTTTTTCTAATGAACTTGGTTTTTTAAGTTTGGTACTTTTTTGGATTTTCATGTTTACTGACTGCCTTCTACTCTGAAAACAGTCTGTACTTCTTAAGAAAACTCATGCTTGAATTCTAATGCAAATTTGGTATCATCAGCTCTCTACAGCTGTTCTAATTCTGACATCCTCCATCTGCCTCCAAAATCACAATTTCTGCATCTGCACTGCCTTGCCTGGTATGCTATTTCTTTTTGTTTTCCATTAATTATTAATCTTACTTCTTTTTTCCATGCAATCTTTAGCTCGCTGATTTTGTTTCTCACGTTTTCTGTTATCTTTCCATTCTCAGATATTTATTTTGCATATAAAAAATATGTAATTTCTGGAAAGATGTGATACCTAAATCACAGTATTTAGTATCTGTTGCAAGCTGACTCTTGGAAAATGTCTGGCAAACTTTTTCCTAGATATTTGTGGGTTCAGGGTCCTCTCCTGAGTGACTCAAAAGAGCAGAATTGCGGGATAGCAGATTAATAAATCTTGTGTTGCTAAGACAAGCAGAGAAGCTGATGTGCTAATGTGTAAGGAACCATTTCAATGTTCAAGAAAAAAAAAAAAAAAAGCACCAGATAAAATGCTAAGTTTTGCCAACACTGCGATGGAGATGTCTCTGTAAAGATACTTGTTCAACTAGTGACTGCATTACTGAAGGTCAAGGGGATTTTGTTCATGTAATGTCAACATAATTTTGAGAAAGTAGTTTCTGGCACAGAATTTAAAGAAAAACGATACAATTTGTAGTGAGAAGACAGGCATTAAACTGTGTGTATTTTGGAGTCGCAAAATGTGTACTTCATCTGGAGAAACTATATGAAGTAAATGTAGAAGTGGGGAGGATATATTTCTCAATTCATCCATCTTTCCTTTTTGAAAAGGTCACATTTTGGCATTACGCCTCTTCTGCATTTTGTGTGTACAGAATGATAACGTGCTCTGAAATACTATTTTGCTAAAGAACATCGTGGTTTTTATGAGTTATCACATGGCAATTTATAACATTTTTTTATTCATAAACATATTTAAAAGCAAGTGACAACTGGGGCAGGGGGAATGCTTTTAAAATTTTCTTAATTGTGTGAGCATGATCTGAAAAAAGGACAACCCTCAGGAAAGTGAAGGGGAAAAAATGAGGAATGCTAGTGGGGAAAATATTTCCTTTTACAGTCATTATAACTAGTTCTGTGAGCTGTGAAAGGTCTGTGTCAGTTCTTCTTTCATCCAAGTAGCTATGTATCTTTGATCTCTGCTTTCTGACAGTCTTTTAGGTACAGATGAATGTAAGTAGTCCCTGTATACACCAGTGCACCTATTGACCATTCTGCAGAGGTTCAGGAAGAGAAACTGTGGCTCCAGAATTTTATGCTTTTGCGCAGTATTACACCATACTTAGAAGAATCAGCCAGATTCCGTGTTTAAACTCCTTGCATTCATATGGAACAATAAATAGGACATGGATCCACTTGAGTTTATAACAAGAATAGGTTAAAAAAAAAGCTACCTACTAAAGGTTTGATGTAATTAAATTAACTTCAGGTTAATATTTAAAAGCATCTATTTAAAATACAACATAGGGAGGAGCAGTCTATACTGATGAGAAAAAGAAATAGCTGTTGCAGACCAAGTTGAAATACTATGCTTAGACAACTTAGAAACTTTATTAACCACAAGCATGTAAGGGCTTGCTAAGTTGTGAGATTTAACGCTTAGCTCAAAGACTGTGTGGTACTTTAAATTTATATTAACCTCAGTGACCTACCCAGCCAGATTGTCTTTAACTCTTCTCCACTCCCAGCACTATGAAAATGCCTGCTGCCTCTTGAATTCATTGATGGTATTTACACCGATGGCCTTAAACTCTAAAGCTCTGTAAATTCTCTGCTTGTAGACAGAGCTATGTGCAAACATCTTTATTTGTGCCATTAGTTTTATAGTTTAAGTTTTATAAATTAAGTTTTATACCTTGGCCTTCAAAGCTTTTTCTTATGATAACAGTTAATTTTGCATGCTTTCTCCCCAACACCTTCATAACTTTAGCTTTTACTACAAGGCTGTTCCTGTTTTTCAATAATTTCCATTTATTTAATGTCCTCTACTCGTGTTGTCCAAATCTGGAGTTCTACTTTTTCCCTTTATTAGACCTTTGCGATCATCATAACATTGAGTGTGTCAAAAGTGGAAGGGAATGGTAGAATTCATGTTCTAATCATCTTAGGAATGCTAAATTCCAGCCCCCCAGTCTTTGTCACTTGTCCAGGGTTACCTGGGGCCTGACACAAATAAATAAATAAATAGGAGATTTCTGTGTATAATACAGTGAATACTTATAGAAATCTACTGATTTATAAACAATACTAACCACAAAATATTTTGTTGGTAGTGGAGCATGGATTTTTACACATTAAAGTTCTATTGTAATTGGTGTTTATCATGTTTTAATTTTCTTGATTTCTGTTTCATTTCAGTGAAATACAGAGATTGTAATTTAGAATAATCATTGGCCTTCTGTTTAAAACACTGGAGTTCTACTGTTGTAGATTTACTCTAGGCTTTGCTAAATTGTAGTCAAAGCCAATCAAGGAGTTCAAGTATCTAAACAAAACTATGCAAGAGTTTGAGAGGGGGGAAGTGATTTTTGTTGGTTTTTTTTTTTTTTTTTTTGATAGCAAAATCAGGTCATACTTGTACTTTCATAGATTTCATTCATTTGCTCACTGTCATCAACGTATTCAGCAAAACATTTAAGTGGTCTGATCTGGATTTCCAGTGTTCAGCACAAAGCCGAAAGGGTGCTGGATGTGAAGTACTCACTGTATGTCTCTTGGGCTCCCTTTGCTGGCAATGGCAAACTAGTCTTTGGACAGGTTCTTTGTACTCATAAGTCAGCAGTTGTTATGATGGTATGGTACTTTGTTTCAGATTTTTGTTTACTTCAGTCTCCGTAGCTCTTAAACAGTGAGCAGCAGCCCTTACCTGTATTTTGTTTAAAAGGTATGTGTGCAATATGTCTCTCCTTCTTTGGCTAGCAGGAAAATGAATGGCACATATGATACACTGGAACCATGTTGCCGTCCTCCTGTTGTCAGATTGCAGTCTTCTGCTGAGGGGTTGTCTGTGCCATGCTCCTGTCAGAGCACAGGCATTCTTGTTTTGACAGAAACAGCTTTTTCTCAATTTTTCAGCTGGGAATGGTGTTCTGGGAGCAGTTTCCCAGAAATAGTGTTCTTTGTTAACCAGGCAGGCTATTCTTTTAACAATTGTTCAGGTGGTTCTGCTGCTGCTTTCTCACGCACACGTTTTGATTTGTATTTCATTCATAACAGTCCTGTTACAAATCTATTAAAAATGTGATAGTTACCTAAATCCTACTGAAGTCCAAACTTGCAATCCTGAAATCTGCAAGTCAGCTGGTTTCCATCCATGGAGGTGCCTAGATATGTTGGAAGTTGACTTAAATTCTGTAAAGTTGTGTTTTCCTGAGTGCTTACACAAGTTTTGATGCTTAGATCTTAATTCTGACATGTTTGAAGAGCTTCTTAAGTATTTTATGCATATGTTTGACTGAAAATACAAACTCAGCATCCCTTCACCCTCCTGCTTTGAAAGGTGTGATTCAATAGGCTTTGCAGTAAAAGCTGGCTTCTCACAGATTAGTGATAGGCACTTCTTATACAGCATGGGCAGAAATGGTGATGCTGTGTTCAGAATTTGGGAGATGGGGTTTGGTTTTTCAGGAGAATAAAATTTCTGTTCTACCTTCTCGGGTGAGTATAGTCAGCACTAGCTTATTCTCTGCCCTGCTGAAGCCATGGTGCTGTGTGGAATTCAGATTCATTAGGCTAATACAGTGCTAGAAAAAGTATGACTAATGGCCAAGACCATGAGGACAGAGAAACGTTTTCAGGTCTGGTTCTGTCTTTTGCCTGGTGACTTTCATGTAAGTATTAAGCTTTAATGCTAACCCATCTGTATTCGTTCTCTCCTGGCTAGCTGTAAGTAGTTGCATACAAAATGTTCTGACTTGAGGTGACTGCCTTGTTAATATCCTGGGAGAGTTTTCCTTTTAAGATGCCTACTGTAACACATACTTTTGGGGATGGCACATTTTCTGCATCTATGAAATAAAAAAGAAATAATACTGTGTACATGAAACGCTTCTTGATAGCTAAAACTGTTAGTGGTCTTGTGATTTTTCTGCTTTTACCATCAGGAATGACTGTTGGAGAGCAAAAGAATAGCTATTTACACAAGCAGGCCCCATTTACCAGAATAATTCCACATGCTGCAATGCAATATTAATATTCAAAAGACAGAATAACCTGAATGGAAATAAAATTATCTCCATGTGTTTAGTTGACGTAAATATATAACTATACTTTGCTCCTGCCCACGATATCTAGCTGTGATTGGAAATCCTCTTGAAATTGCTTAGTATTACTGAAGGAAAAGTACTAACTGTCATTCATCTGGTTTACGTCTTTTTGTCAGGCACAATATGAAGATGTCAGATATTTATTTCTGTGTAATATCATTTTTATTCATGTCGACACTATAAGGTTGTTCTGCCTTGCATTCCTCTTGTTGCAAGAGTTTTGGACCACATTTGAACAGCTAATATACTATCTGATATAGTCATAATTTGTCAAGTTCTATCTCAGTCTTGGGAGAAGAAATAAGAAGGATCTTTAAGATTTGCATATAACCTCTATTTCACTCAATTAGAAATCAGTTGTGTAAAATGCTGAGCATCTCTGATCCGACTGATTTAAGTAGGCATGCAAATGGAGTTTTGTAAATCTTCTACCACCAGGCTGAATACTCAAATAAGGTTAAGTACAAAAGGGTTTTTTGGGGGGTTTTGTTTTTACAATTGCTAAGTAGCTAGATTTTAAACACGTTTTTGAAAAAATCATAATTTACTTTATTCCAAGTAAACACCTTTGCATGTGTATTTTTTTAATGCTAATTTCTTTTTCCTGGACAACATTATGCTAAATTTGCAAATAGTTTCAGCTGGCCTGAGATCACTTTGGATGAATGCATCAACACCTTCAGTCATGTTAAATGAATGCCTTAAATTCTTTTATTCTTGAATTATTTTTGTTTGTGCTGCTGTGAACTAGAACAATAATATTAATATTGCATGCCCATATTTGCCTCTGGTTATTTATGCTTTTTTACTTGAAGAGTAAGTGTGCCAAGCAAAAACACTGGATTTCTGCCAAATAAATGGCCTGACAAAGAATTACAAAGCCAATAATAAATGGGGCTACAAATTAAATGCAAGGAAAGTGACATGGGCCTAGTAAATCCAAATGGTGAGACAGTGTAAGAATATCCATCACTTCAGAACTATACAGACAGTACTATGAAGTGTGGTGACAACGACCGGAACACTCATAAACCCACTGCACATTTCAGTGGAAACATTCCCAAACAATAGGTGAACATAAAAGGTAATATCTTAAAATTTTACCTAACTTTATTGAAACCATATGGTCTATAGTTGCTTCAAGTTCTAATTTTGTAACGGTCTCTGCTAATAAGGTTTTTCAGTTTGTTCACTGTAGGTAATGTAGGTTCATTTAAAGTTTGAAACAGTTTCAGTTTGTGTTTAGTCCTGTTAAGAAAAAGCATTCAGAATCTGTAATTTATAATCCTCAAAAAAACCCCAAAGGTAAAATAAACTTATGAAGCTCATTTGTTCTGCTCCTTTTTGCCCACTAATTTTGGAACCAAGGAGGGAGGATCAGCTATGATATTCATAAATGATCACTATTTTGACATTTTTAATTCTTGTAGTCAGAAGTCTAGTACTCTTGTATGTCACACTGAGATTGCACCCATTGAAATAGATGGATTTTTTTTTTTATGATGTGGTGTTATAGTTAATGTGAGCAACAACATCAGCCTTCTGAAGCAGTATTGATAGAGAACAGGGTTGTTTTTCTTGAACGAGCAATGGGTTTCTAGCATCTTATACCTTGTCTGCTGAAAGGTGTTAAAGGGTGAAAGGCTGCTGTAGGAGAAGATAAAAAAAACATTCGTGGATTATAGGTTCCGTATATTGAAGTAATGACACTGATTTCTGTTTGAATCTTGAACTGAAGAGGTTTTCAGCTGATTTTTCCCCCTTATACTGAGTTTTTCTTTCTGACCTTATTGAATAAATATCGCAGAAAGTTTTCAGACTGTAAAAAAGGATTTTGTTTCTCTTTGAGTTTTTTTTGCTTGGGTTTTTTTTGTGGATTTTTTTAAGCTGTGAAAGATTTCTTTCAGGCTTCTACTGTTAAATGTTGAATACTCAAATGCATACAAAGCAAATCTGAGGGTTGATCTGACTTCCCAGGATCAATGCAACCTTTTTTCAAATATTAAATTATACTACATTCCTGCAGATATCACAGAAACAACTGACAGAACGATAGCAGATTCCTGTGGAGTTCATGTCAAAATTTTAGTCCAAGTGTTTAAAAATATCGCCTATTTATATTAATATTTTCAAATGGACAAAACAGCACAGGTATGTATTCTTCCAAACTTATCATATTGTTTCCTATATATACTCCTGCTATTTATGTAGAAAATACTTAAAAGCCTTTCCTGGTAATTTACTTTCTGCGATTCTTGTACTGCAATGTTGTTCTTTTTATTTTTCACTTAGCATCTTAGGCAAGCTAGCTGTGTTATATTCTTTCCTTCAAAACAAGACAAAAATCTGTCAGTACTTTCTCTATTCATATTTTATAATAGCGATTGGCTTCCTAGGGTATATTTGCATGGCACAGCTCTTCTTTACCCACATGATCTGTGGATTTGTGAGATTATAGATGGAAGTGGTAGCAAGGTACCTAACTACAGCTGGTTTTGTGTGAGGTAATTTGCTGTCATTATGCTGGGATTATGTGAATGAAAAGACCTGAGAATACAAAAGCTGGTGTCCAGAAAAACTGGTTGGTCTTACAGTCTGTGCCTCTGTCCACCTGTGGAAGGGACTCCTGAATCAGTTGTTGGAACATCTGCTGGTAATGCTGGTGGAACGAATTGATCACATCCTGTTGCCTCTACTCATTTTCGAGCTATATCTGTCTCTTCTCCCTCCCCCTTTTTCTGACACTTAGCTATAGCTGTGGTAGTCTAAAGCCCTGGCAAGACGATTGTCCTGCCTGCAAACCTATCTTGTCATGTATTGGTTTCTTACTGCTTTGTGTGGTATTGTATTTATCTCATGGTTATTTGTATTTACCTGTTCATTTTCTTCTGCTGTTGAAATATTTTGATTTGAAAGAAATATTTTAAAACTAGAGTGGCATTGAGATATCACTGAAATTACGCCAGAGGTAATTCATGCATTAGTTCTTACGGTCACTTCTTGGCTGAACCACCGCACCTACAATTCATATTGGATGCCTCTAATGTCATACATCTTAGTCAGGGTGAGGAATGAGGTAACTCATGGGTGATATATCTGAAAATTGTATTTCTCAAGAAAAAACTTAGACTACAACTACCTGAAATACAGCTTTCTTGAGGCATTTCATGAAGATGCCAGTTAAAATATCACCTAACTTGAAAGACGGTAATTTTGTTCTGCATAGCAAATAAAAGCAATTTTTTGTTTACATCAGACCAACTTGAAGTACACTCTGTGTGATTTTAAACACATTTTTTTTAATTTAAAGCCTAGCAAAAATATGAATTATGTTATTTTACAAGGAAACATCACTATTTAGGAAATAATAGTTTGGTGTAGAGATGGCATACAAATTAGCTGATTTTTTTTAATAGTTATTTGCATGGAACTAAAAAGTAATCTTTTGTAGGGAGGTCCATTTACAAAGAAAAGCATTTGAGAGAAAGCGATTGTTTCAATGATGTATGTCAAGTGTGGAGCCTTCAGAACACAGTGGCAACAGGGTTTCTGTCTTTTTTTCTTTTCCCTTTTTGTTATCAATATGTTGGATATCACACTGAAGAT
This sequence comes from Burhinus bistriatus, assembly GCA_013397275.1. Lineage (NCBI taxonomy): Eukaryota > Metazoa > Chordata > Aves > Charadriiformes > Burhinidae > Burhinus > Burhinus bistriatus. Next base: position 89,130 of record VYXH01001737.1, read on the forward strand.
GAAAGAAAAAAGAGAAGAAAAATGGAAATTTTAATTTCAAGTGAAATTACGAGACTTTTCAAAAAACACATTATAAACGTAGGTGTCTGCTCATTGGTGGCTTTTTTTTTTTTTCACTGAAGTTAAGATTGTAGCTCATTCTGTCCTTCAGTAAGAGCAGGATTCCCTAACTTAGTCATTTCAGTAATTTTTTTTTTTTTTTAAGGTGAGAATTACTCTTTCCATGGGCTTCCTGATTTGAGGAACATGACCACTATTAATAAAGTAGCTTTTATTTCTCTTATTTCTCTACAAATAAAACCTCTGATAATTACTTCACAAAGTCCCTGTGAAAAAATAAAAATAATTTGTTTAAAGAAGTAGAAAAAGGAGTGAAAATCTATTTGAACTGTCCCTCCTTCCCCAGAGTTATGTAAATTCGTACAGTAAAATCATGGTCTTTTCAAGTATTCTTTCCAATCTGTGCAGTACTTTTCTCTAAAAGATGATAGTAAAATCTACTTATTGAATGCTTGGTTACTGATTATAGAACACCAGAAAATATGGAAGTGTTTTAGTTCTACAGATGTTGCTAATCCTCTAAAAAGCCTTCTAAGCATAATATTTTATTGGTTTATACAGAATTTCATAGTTCTAAGACACAGAGTTTAATATACTCTTTGTTTTCAGCTTATTGTCAACACACAAGATAGTGGACAGAGCAGATTGATTAGAAAGGTGGCACAGGACTGAATTGTAAAAATGAATGCACAGAGCTACCTGGGACTTGTGCATTATAACAGATGGATACATTAATTATGAATTTGCTAATTAAGTAGTTTGGCATATAGACCAGATATCACTCCAGGATAGTTTTATTTAAAATGTTCAGAGATGGTGGCATTTGTGCATTTTTACATCATTCCATAGTTAATACAGTGAAATCTCAGGCTGTTTTAAGCAACTTTTAAGATGGCATTGTAGTATGGAGAGCATCTAGCTTTTTCAGCAATATTTATTTGACAGAGATAACTAGTGTACTACACTTCAGTATTTCCAAGGGAAGCTTTTTAACATTACCATGGTAAAAAATGAGGGGGAAAAAACATTTGTTAATTGGAAGGGAATTAGTATGTACTCTGCTTCATTGGATTTGGTGTATCTAATGACAAGAAGTTCAGTAGCATTAAATATATAGTGGAATAGAAGTGAAGATCTAGACTGAAGCTTTTTAATAACCTTTGTATCTGTAGCTAATGAAGAATAAATGTAATACTAAAATGCAAATAGTAATTCTCATTAAAATTAGATTTGTGTCAGTGAAACTCTGCTGTCTCTTACAAAGTAACTCATGATTTAAGTTAATGTAAGAAGAAAAGGGCCTCTGTCATATTCTTCTGCTTTTTAACGTTCTTGGAATGAAAGTTACATGTAGCATGAAGAGTTTTCACAGTTGGAGGGGAGAAGAAAAAAGCTTTATCAGCACACAGTGACATAATAAATAGTATCTGAATTCTTTCCTGTTCGAACTTCTAGGTTTTGGCAATAATTTGTTCTAAAGGTGGCCTAGTTACAATTTCACTGTACATCTATTCAGAAGAGAGGGAAAGATGTCACTTTATCTAATCAATGCGAGGGTTTTTTTCTTTCAGTGAAAGCAGGTAGACTTGTCATGGAAGGAGCGATGCACTTGTAGAGAGAAGCAGCAATACATTTATTGATATAAAAAGGGGATTTAACAAAGTTTGATGGTAAATTGCAATAGTGTTTTAACAAGATTTGAGATGGCAAGGCACACTTGGTTATTTACTGTGTAGAGGACAGGATCAGACAGAACTGTCAGGGGGACCCTCCCGTTGAGTCAAGGTTTCAGAAAGGACCCCTTTGCTTTCTAAACTCCTCAGAGAGGAGTTGAGGTGCGGCTGGCTCAAATCCTAGTCCCAGACTTGGTCAACGGTTTATGTCTAGAGGATTATATATGTGCAGTCAATCCTTTATATCACTTAGCTAAGATTACAAAGTTCAGCATGCTATTAGTTACTTTCGAGGATCTGTTGCGGCAAGGAATCTCTGAACCTCAAGGAGTAACCTTGAGGGCATCCCTACTCGAGGGGAGATCCTGGCGTGCTGCCCGCTGCTGTTCAGGAGAGCTCAAAGGGCTCCTGGGCTGTTCATTATTTATGGGGGTAAGATGATTGACCTATAGTCATGTTTGCGTATTGGCCACAGAACCAGCATTAAGTTAGCCCTTGGTTATTATGTTGTTATCTGTCTCCCTGAAACCACATTGAGCCCCTGATGCTGCCATCATGACTACACGCACCCATTATGACCGCTGCAGGTTGTTATTGCTTGGGCAGGGTTATGGGAGATAACAATCAGGTGGCACCTAGCGAGGGGGGGCAGCACTCCGTCACAAGAGTCTCATAATATGTTTTAAAGATGTTGCTCTGCATTTGTCCTGAGTTTATGTGAAGAGTACATCTGCAAACGTCCTGAAAGTTTAACCGATGTTAAAGAATTCAAGTTCTTACAGGCAGAGGATAAAGCATGGCATTCTTTTTCATAAGTGATGTTTTTGTCAATAACACCTTCATCTGATGACCATATAACTCTCCTTAAATATGTATGCAAAGCATAATGGTAGCTAATTATGTAAGTTTGATATTATATTCACACAGGCAGAGCTCATTCATATTTCCTAGAATACATTAGAGTTGCCTTATAGATAGGAGTATCTGTGCTGTTATATATCCATCCAATGCTGCAAATTTGATACACAAATAAGCAGTAGGGATTCTGCCCTTAAATGTCTTGTATGTTGAAGATAACATCTAAAATTTGGCACATAAACCCTTCCTATGTCACTAATAACTTTCATTAAAAGAAAGTTTATTAAGGATGGACAGGTAGACCTTTGAGGGTGAAGAACTGCCAAATTTACTATTGTTTCTCTTGTAAATCCAATCTGTGCAGTGGAGGAAGGCTCTTAAATATGTACATGTGACAGTCATAAAAGACTATTTCATGTGTTGGATGGCAATTAAAAGCTCACTTCAGAAACTGTAAATGTGGATTTTCACAACTCCAAGGTATTTTTTTGGCAAATGAAACTAAACAAAATCTTTTGATGTAACATTTTTGTTTGTTTTCTTAGATGTAACATTCTTAATGCTTTTTTTTTCTCAGAAAAAAGTGAGGAAAAGTACATTCAATACAAGTATAACTCATTCCACTCCACAACCTACTGTAATCATGCATCATTAGTCAGTCATTCCCTGCTGTTGGTGCAAAGATTTATAGCTGGCAGCAGTAGAAGACTGTTATCAGTGGTACAGGAGAAGGTGCTGCTGTAGAGTACCAAAAGTTTAAGTATATTTGGCCTGGACAGACTATTCCTTTTCCTTCCATTTTTGCTTGAATTCTTTTCACTACTTTTCTGGTTTGGGGGAGCTCCTGTTCCGTATAATACCTACAGGAGGAAGGAGGAGGAATATGAGGCTTTGTGAGGAAGAATATGGCGTGGGTAAGCAGTGCAGCATTGCTTGCTTTACTTTGTGGTATTGTCTTTTCCTCCCTGAATTCTTGCTACAAAAGTAGTGACTTACAGGCATTGTTACTGCAAACTATTGCTGTTGATCTTTTAGCTGTGGCATGTAATCAGGCCTGCAGAATGTTCGTTCACTTACTAGTTTAGCAATTTGCCAAATCTGAAATGATTAATGCTTTATAACTGGCTAGATGTGGGCCAAAGGCGAAGGAATTGCCCACTTCACTGTTTTCTCTGATGAATTTATAAAGCTTATTGCAAGAGCAAGCTCTGAGAAAAATGTCAGAGGTTATAAAAAAACCCAAACAAACAAACAAAAAAACCAGAGTAGAAAGTGTTTGTCAGCTTTAACAGAGGGATTTTTAAGAGTTCCATATATATGTACAGCATAAATATAAACATGACCCTACTATTTTAAATGTTTTATTTAAAATTCTTAAATATAATATTTTCATTTTTAAAATAATTAATTTTAGGTGTTTAGACTATGTATTACTGTCATAGAAATTACAAGGAACACATTTGGAATCGTCCAAATGCACAATATACAATTGAAACTGATACCCTTTCGATATGAACACTAGACCTTCCTGACTCTTATTATGACTCTTCATATTTAGATCATGGTCATAGAGTTAGTTTTATAAAAACACTGCTATTTCTGTACAAAGATCGCTGAAATAAATAATATTCAGTATTTATGATTATTAATAATTTCTGTCTGTAATGGCACAACCACTTTTATTTAAATGTAAGATGCTTTATATGCAAGTCTGGAATGCACATTCTCTATAGAAAACCTTGAAGTTTGTACTGATAATGTGCAGTATGACCTAATGTGGTAGCTGCTTTGCAAAGGGAGTGAATCTCTTCAAAAAGATTATCTTATGCCCCAGTAAGAATTGAGGCTTTGATGCAGTTTATTTGTTGGTACTAGTTCTGCAAGCTGCTATATACCAAAGATGATCTAGAAAAATATTGGTTCTGGTTATAAAATATCTGATCATATGTGTGTTTGTTTTTAGTATGCAGTGGATAAAGATATATCACTGCAAATGGGTGAAAAAGAGTCATCTCTCAATACTAGGTAGATATTCCCTAAACATCAGTCATTTGCTTTCCACTGTATTGGTTTATTGGGAGTGGAACTACTCCAACTCTATTTGTTAATTGCTTTTTTTATTTTCTCTCTCTATCCATCTGTTGTAATTGATTGTGGTTGCTTTTTCAACACAGATGAAAAACAGTAGCAGCAGAACTTTATTCTTGCTCTGTATGAGAATTGTTTTTAGTAATTCCACAGATGTATTTAATGTAGTGAAAAAGTGAGAGCACAAACCCAGACTTTGCTACAGATTTGAAAGTAGCTTTTCCCATTTTAGTTCCTTGCTCAGTGCTTTCTACCAGAGGAATGTAATACTACAGAATGAAAGGTTTCTATATGTGCTAGTGTTTGTACGATCACTTACAATTTAAACGTGAAAGAGGCTACTGGATATGGTTTGTCACCCATGAAAAAAGAAAAACAACAACAAAACAACCCAAAAACCCAACAACTTTTCTCTAGGAAGCAGTCTATCCATTTGTTCTTTGGGATGCAGACCTTTGCAAACCTGGGGTACATTAACATCAAGTAGTTTTCACTGTTGCCTGCTTTCATTGTGTCAGTCGAGTCACCTACAGGAATCAGGAAGACTTCAGAAGGTCTGAATTGAAGGTTGTTGGATTTTCAAAGAGGGCTTCTCCTATTATATTTTTAAAAAAGCTGGAAAGCTGGCGCACTCACACTGGTTGATTTACATTGTAAATGTAGGAATCTCATATTACAAGAGTGAATCCTTTGCAAGAAAATCTGATTGCTCGCTGGTAGACTTTGAGCTTTAGAGGAGAACAGGCAGAGGCTCTATGGATATATGCCCAGAAATAATTCATTCATTGCTGTCAATAAAAGTTGTAACCTGACTTACACCATCCTTCTGCCTTCCATTAGAATCAATTATATTTATATTATTTCTGTAATGCATTACTTGATTTTTATTGGAGTTGACCCTGCGACCACTCAAAAAATGGAGAAGCTTCCATTGTTCTCAATAGTGCAGAATCAGAGCTGCCTTCATCACAATGCACTCAAAGAGCATCTCAATAATTAAGCAGAGGGAGCATTATCTCTTTTGTGGTACATAAATGAGTTGCTTTTGTTTAGGGAGGCATTATGTTCATGAGGAATCTGGAATCTACATATCTGGATGCTGCTCTTGAAATTTCCATATGTAATTGTTAAGTTGATTTGCAAAGCACTCATGAAACCTTTGTGTGCCTTGCAGAATTTTGGATGCAGCCTGTTTCCTGACCTGAGGCTTTTTAACACTTGATTCTCTATGGTTCCTTTTCTAGTCATACATACAGTGTATCGTATGCGAGGATAATTCCAGGTTGCAAAATGCTATGAAATTCTTGGATGGCTGAAGCCACAGATCTTATGAAGCAGTAGATTACCTTGTTATTGGCAGAAGAATGCAGGGATTTTGAGTAGACAACAGTGATTTATTCAGCTAACATTAAGCAAGTGTGGTGACATCTGTAGCTATGTGGACACGTTTATATCTGTATTAAATTGAACCAGAAGTTTGACACTCATAGTCTTTAAGATTGTCCCTATTCTGTAATCTTCTATTAATCAAAACTGTTACAGTTTCCAAGGAACACTGATAATCTAACGTGGCTTCCTGTATAAAATAGGTCATTGGGTTTAGCTGAAGCAATTTTTCTCAAATACAGTAGCCACTGTACTGTTTTTACTGTTCCACTTATTAAAAAAAAAAAAA
>VYXH01001737.1:95520-108079 GCA_013397275.1 Burhinus bistriatus
TTTTTTCTTTTTCAACTTATTAAAAAAAAAAAAAAAAAAAAACACCAGCAAAAAAAACCACCAATGTAGAATCTACATTTCACAGGAAATATTTCTAGTGGTTAAATGGCCTCCCTGTTATAAGTATGTATCTTCATACCTGAATTAATCTACTTTCAGTTTATTTTCCTTTGTATTTAGGCCCTCTGTTAGCTACTTTATTTTCCCCCCCAATGTAGGTAATTTTGAACCATGACAATTACCCACCTCATTGTTAAATCAAATGTTCTGAATACTTTGTATTTTTCTGTGTAGTATATTTTCCAGTCTTTCAGTCACTCTTGCTGATCTTCTCTGTACCTTCTCTAAATTTTTTTCATCCTTCAGCCCCTCTATTTTTTTCAGGTTTATATTCCTCTTCTGTGCAGATTGCATTACCAAATGTTAATGTTTAGCTGATAATCCACCAGGAGTCTTCAAGATTTTTTTATAAGGTACCTAGATAATTCAGGTGTCTTTTAATTTAGAAGGCTCCAATTTCTATCCAGAATACATCTGTGTTTCCTGAAGAGTAACATGATAAATACTAATATAAAAAAAAAAAGAAGTAGAATATTTGGGTGCATGATGCAATATTTTAACTAGTGGCTTCTAAGTATGCAGATTCAAAATTCAGCTGTTACATCTCAGTGTTTTTTCCTGCATCTCCCAGATTGATTAACATACAGATCTCCATCTAATTAGTCCTGATTGATAGTCTGATGTAATTCCAACTGACTACCACTAACCTTAATGGGAGCTATATCAAGACTTTACTGTGGAAAACCTTGGACTGACACTTCAAAAAAATCTCAAAATGAAACAAAAAATAAATATCTCACACTCCTCTCTTATTTCTGCCACTTGTTTGAAGGAGTCAGAGTGCATCAGCTTTGGGCTAGCTGTGGTCAGACTATGTTGAATGGCACACTTATTTATTGTATTTCTATAGCAATTTGAGATCTTTCAGGATAATCGGAGTAACGAAATTAATATAAATTAATACTATGAATATGAAAATATGTGAGTATGTGTCTTGCTTCCTGAATTCAAATCCTCTGTGGCTTCTTAAGTGGTATTTAAAGTAGCCAAGAAATACATAAAGGAAACATTACTTAATTCAGAAAACTTCACATATACATTCACTATCACAGTAACAATGAGAAGATGGAGGTATTCTGGAAAAAAATGTTAAGAGCCATGAAGCACCTTTTGAAGTACATACAGAAAATGCCCAGAAAGAGCAAGTGAGTTTTCTATGAAAGTATATGTGGACTCCATTAGTGGGTTCAGATGTAAGAGGTAATTTTTTTTAATGGACATCAGTATAGATTAGTGTAACATAATTTATATAGGACAAATGGAAATGGAAAAAGTAAATGGGTTGGCATGATATTTAAAAACACTTACGGTGCTAGGATACTATTGAATAATTTCCCAGTGAAGAAATACAAACAAAGCAGACTAACATTAAGCATATTTCAAGTGGTGCTGAAGAAATGCTGTCTCTTCTGAAGATACTCTGTATCAAAGGATGCTCACAGGAGGCTTTTAACTACCTACATCTCTGTTGAAGTAGCACTTTCAGCAAATTAGCAAGGAAATTCATAAATTACAGAGAAGTCAGATTCACTAAATGGAAAGCAAAGGATGCCAGAAAAGACATCCTGAGTGCATTTCTTGCCGACTTGAAAGGAAGTAAGTGAAAATGGGGAAAATTGGAGATCCTATATCATTAGTGACCAAAAAGTGGGTTCGTGTTAGTAAGGAATGCAATTTACTGGTCAATTTAAAGCTGTAAGTTTCAGCATGAGCAGAAAATAACTACAGTGAGAAAAGAACAGTGGAAAAAATGGTGTTAAAATCCAGAAAGAACATCAGTGTACTTCGCTAGAATGATGAAAAGCACAGTGTGTTTTTCTGCAGGTTTTTAAAAAGGAGAGCTTGGGTTACAAATAGATGAACCTTTGGAATGCCTCAGTTGTCCTGAAGGGTCATTATATGAAAGGTCAATATTTAAAACAGCTTTAATGGAGAAGGTCAAACTCAAAGTTAGATCATGGGTCAAGAATCATAAGTCTCTTCAACTGTGGGTATAAGTACTTGAAACATGAAACCAAACATGACAATGATGAATGGGGGAGGCACACAAGTGTGTAGTCTTCACAATGGTTTTTACAGCATTGATTACCGAATGTTTCAGAAGTTTATATAAAGAAATATTAACCTGAATGAGGTGAATAGGAGTGTACTGAAAGCAGATGAGAAATAAAATCAATCAAATCCTAGGAACTGACTAACCTGATCACCTTCTGCAACAAAACAGTGGACGTTGTTCACCTGGACTTCAGCGAAGTCTTGGACGCTGTTTCTCACAGCCTTCTCCTAGACAAACTCGCATGACAGATTGGGATGGGTGGTCTGCAAGACAGGTTGGAAATTGGCTAAGAGGACGCACTCAGAGGGTGGCAATCAATGGTTTTTACTCAGGATGGCAGCCTGTCACAAGTGGGGTCCCCCAGGGATCAATACTGGCCCTCATGCTGTTCAACATCTTCATAAATGACCTAGATGATGGGATCGAAAGCACCCTCACTAAGTTTTGCTGATGACACTGAACTGAGCATTGATGTGGACATGTCAGAAGGGAGAGCCATCTTGCAGAAAGACTTGGGCAGGCTGGAGGGGTGTTTGCTGTCCTTAGTTGGAAAACCTTGGTTCCATAAACCATTTTTGATAATGTAACAGCAGATTAAAAAAAAAGGGGGGGGTGATGGTATTCATAGGAAAATGTGTGAGGCAGAAAGGAGTTTTCTTTATGGGCTATTTTTTCCAGCAACAGCAAATATTAATTTCTCTGACAGTTATTTGGAATGTGCAAAGAAATACAGCACTCCAAGGGAGACAGACAGCATTCAGGCACAGAAAATGATATGCTGAGGGAAAATGTCTGATTTTTTTCCTTAACAATAACTATAAATATTTGAAGAGTATAAACGCTAAAGCACAGCAGCACAAGGGGAGTAATGTAATGGGATTCCCAAAGTGAAAATTCAGATTGGCTGAGCATTAGGAAAAAAATGATTGACAGTGAGAATAGATTATGTAGTGGGGCACTTTCCCAAAGGTATTGGTAAAAGCCTTGTCTCAATCTTCACTGAGATACTTCAGAATAGATTGTATAAAGAAGCAAAATCTATTCTGTGGGGAAACATACAGTTCTTGGAGAGCTGTGCTAGAGGACTTAATAGATTTGCTACAAGTCATTTCTGTGAATCATTTAAAGATGTTACAGATTTTTGCTCATTGAAAGTAGTTCTGTAACATTTCTGACATTTCCTCCTCAGTGGATCATAGCAAGTTTGTGTTCATCAAAAACTTAGTAAATCAATATCCTATAACAGTATTTTATATATATTATTCATTACACTTTTGCAAAACAGACTGTTTTAAAGAGGAGGAAATAGGGCAGTGCAAAAGATGTAGGATGCTTGTGTTCTGGCAAGGGGAGTGTTTGGGGAGGGAATTCTAGAAGTTTACAGACCCAGTGATTTCACTGTGACCTGGCTTTCAACCTTTATTCCTAGTCTGTTTCTTCCTACGTTCTAAGATTTAGAAGTGTTCTGCATAACAATATTGACTTTAAAATGATCCAATGGAAACGAATACAGAGGGGTTTCGGAACACACTTCCTGAAGGGACCTGACCTTGTCTCCTAGACGCTAACAGTATTTCTTCAAGGCCTTGTGTACTTTGCATAGGCACAAGCTGGAACCAATGGAAGGAGGCTGAGGAGTCTTTAAAGAATTAATTCCTCTCCAGCACGTAGGATGTTCTGAGCACAGACCCTTTGAAATACCAGCAAGAAGGACACTCATTTCATACTGAATAGCCCTTTGTGTTCATAAACCTCAGATGTAGGTATCTTGCTGAGGAAACTGGAAGTGATGTGTATTGAGCTATCCATCATATATTACTCCTTTCCACTTCAAGAGGAAGAAACTAGAAGTACTCATGGAGATATTTTGGTCCCTTGATGTGGAGTTCAGCAACACTATTGATCAATCAGTGTGTGCCTATTTGTTTCCATGTCCTTTTGCCTGCCCCTCCCCTTCTTCTTTTTACTGTGCCTGTGACAGAGTTTCCTGAGCCTCTAAATAGGATGCTTAAAATAATGACCATATTACCTTTTCATTCGGGCAATTCTTAGGGATAGTGCTTCTTTTGCATTCAAAAGATGGAAAAAACAAATTCCAGTCTTTTGCCTTTCTCATCCCATGTGCCCAGCATGCATGTGTTTTTTGGAAGATACAAGGTGCAGTTTAGCAACTGCTGCGTTCACAAATATAACTATATAGATGGGGGAAATAAGTGACAGGTTATCATAAATTTAGTATTCAGCAGAACTCAGCAACATCAGGATTAAAATGGAAATATGCAAGATACAGGAAAAACTGATCCAAGAAAATGTTTGAAAAGAAAATTTTATATTTGGAAAAAATGAAATATTTTGGTCTGTATGAGATGGTAAAATGCGATTGAATTTCAAGAGACGGCAAATAAACTGACAAAAGTAGCCAGAACTTGGCAGGAAGATGTTGATGAGTCTTGTTGTTCCAGAATCATAGAAGAGAAATTCTCAAAATTTCATTGTCCTGGACATTATAAGGCTGCAAACCTTGTTTAAAGCAATGTTCATATGTGTTTAGTGTTTAGATGCTTGCTGCCTGTGTTTGTCAACATTCTTTCCCTTACTGGAAATATTAATCTTTTTAAGATCATCTAATATGAAACTGTACTATTTGGACTATGTCCCTAGCATCCCTTCCACATTAGCTAGTACATTATATTAGCAATAGATACTTGGTGATGTGTTACACTAACATATAACAACAGAAAGTTCTGTGAGAACATATTATTGTAATGCATCATCAGAGTCCAAAATCGTTCAGTATAATTGGCCGATATGAACACAGACATCAATTTCCAGGTCCTTACAACCTGTGCTTACAAGATGTATTCATTTAGTGGATGCCTTCCATAAGACCAGGCTTTGAGTAACCCAGTCTAGTGGAAGGTGTCCCTGTTCATGGCAAGGGGTTGGAATGAGGTGATCTTTCAGGTCCCTTCCAACCCAAGCCATTCTATGATTTGGTCTATGATTCTATGATTTACTGCTGGTAGTATGATACTTTAGTTTCTGTAAAAAATTCAGGAGTTAGCTCATCTGTTCTGTGCTTTTTCAGTTGAGACTGTTTGCTTTTAGGGACACACATGCACTTCGCTGAGTTGATGAGAAAATGTTTCATTACTGTAAAATAGCACTGAATCGTGCTGGTTGTAAATTAAGTTCATACCAAAGTTGTATGTTTGAAGGATTCTCTTGTCCACATATGAGGTATGAAGCAGTTAGGTTTGCCCAGACATTATAGCTTGTTTCTGTAGCAGTAATTGAAAAATTTTTGGTATAGCTATTATGATAAAGCTTTTACTAGTTTTATTTGGGCAACCTTTGAAAACTTGTAAACCAGCATATGCTTTGTTCCTGAAGAATTAAGGAATGTATTCAAGAGAATCCTTTATTCTGAATATATTGACAACTATTATAAAAACAAACAAAAACTTTGAAAGATGGGAGATGGCTCATGGGAGTAAAGTTACTTGTGTGTTTGTGTGCACGTCACTTAACAATTACTGTTGTTGTGCTATCTTACCTTTTTCTGGACCTAATCCAATCCAGAGCAACTGAATCTGTTAAAAGCAGCTGAAATCTGCTGTTTTCATCTGTTCAGTAGAAAACAGATAAATTAACTATAATTGTGATTGCTACAGATTATTTGTTCTAGCCACTGTAATTTCTTTCTTTTCTCAGGATTCATTGAAAATAAACGGATTTTTTCTGCTTAATATATTGGGAGGAATGCAATACCGGTGGTTGCTTGCAGGATTATGCAAGAATGCATTTTAAATCCTGCATTTTAAAGTGGAATATGCATGTAATTGCTAGTGTAAAAACAAAAAAACAAACAAACAAAAAACCCCACCAAAACCAACTAAACAAAACCAACCACACAATGAATGGAAGAAAATTAAACAGTACTTATATTTCTTTCAGAAAGTAATATGTTTGAATATTAGACTTTAAGGACATAACATTGACACAGTATATTTGTTTAGGAAATGGCATTCTACAATTCTTTTTTAATTTAGACAAGTTTTAAGACGAATTATAACATTCAGTTACTTAAAATGCAGAATTTGTGCTATAAAATTAATACAGTTGTATAATGAACAAAAAACCATAAACAACTGTTGTCTTTTCAAGACTGATTACAGGCAATTTCATATGCTTTAAGAGTTACTGAGGACTGAGATACTTCTTTGCCATCTAGATGGTGCACGTTTTCCAAGTTTTGACTGGACAACTGGAAAGGAATAATGAGACAAGAATTACTTCTTTACTTTTCAGATGGTAGTGATTAAATATATGCTTTAAAACATTTTAACAAAGAAGATTTGTAGAAATATAAAAATCTGTATGTCCTTATTGAGTCAATCCTAGTATCATCTAATTATCAGACTAAAAATACAGCTCTTTTACTTTTTCACAATTGTTTCAATACATTTAGGTGAAGGTTAGATTTATATTTTCTCCATTTTTTCATAAAAATGTTTAGTATACTTTTAACACATTGGGAAACTATCAAAATGGATGTTAAAAAGAACCCCAAACCGTTGCTAAGTCAATTATATAAATACCTAGTGTTCTAGTATGCTCAAATAGGCATATTCGTTCATTCAAAAGTCCATAGTCAGTTTTTCGGGTATCTGCAGCTCTAGAATATCTGTCGAGTCTAAAAAAAATGCTGATGTTAATAACAACTGAGACCTCTCTTTTATTGGTTGTAAGAATTGTAGCCTGTACAAATATGTTATTATTTTAGTTACATGTACAGCTCACATATCTTCAAAGTGGCAAATAATAAGGTTATGCCTATGAAGAGCGCAAAGAGCTATAAAGGAAATTGAAAATTTGGTGAGGTAACTTACGTGGGTAAAAGTCTAAGTATTTTGGCTCACCTTTGAACATGCAAGTAAAATGATTAGTGCATCTGACACCTTAAAGGTTTGTAGAAATAATTCTGTTGTATGTGTGTTTGGGGGTTCCATTCTTATCGATTTCAAGAATCGAAATGCTGATATACTGAAACTCGTAAGAAAACTTCTGACCAGTGTTATTTCAACTAAAAAACTATAGCAGAGATGAGCAGGAGCATGTTTTTGGTGCCTCTTTCCTGACCCAAAAAAAGAAAAACAGAAACAAAAAAATTCAAAAAACCCCCCTTGGTTCATTAAGTAATTTTGTAAATTGGTCCCAGTTCAGTCGTACTAACCTATGATGTAATTCATGATGCCAGTTATGCAGTTGAAAAAGGTAGTGTTTTGTAATCTCTTATTCAGGTATGAAGTAAATAGCAAATTTAAGCTAAGTAAAGCTTAAGAATAGGTATTCTAAGTTTAAATAAATCACATTAATCAGTATGCTGTCCTCTCTTTTCTTATAAGCTTAGAGGAAGTTGTTAGGAAGCATAAAAGTTAAGTTCGTCATTCTTGTGAGACAGATTTAGAAATAGTTTGACTTACTTTAAAAATCATACCATGAAACCTGTATCTCTTGAGTCAATGATTATTAATATCCAGGGTGGCTAAGAATTTTTGTTTCCAAGCTTGCCTTTTGAAAGCGCATTGCCATACTCAGGAGACTCTGCTGAGAGGTCAAACACGGAGGAATGTGAAAAATATCCTTCAGCGGGTAACCGGTTATACCTTTTGCTTTTTCTAAGGTCAGCCACGTTGTTTGTGTCAAAATGAACTTCAGGAGGAAAAGAAGACATTTTCAATGTAGGACCCTTGTCTTAACTTGTACTGATTTCTTTTGAAATAGTCTTTCACTGTTTGAAAGAAAGCTTAAAGTTTGAATCAGAAATGAAATGATTCACTGTAAAGAAAGGGAACAGCTTTTCAAAGAATTTTCTTATAGTTCAATTTGGAAACAATTTTAATCTGATTAATCCAGAACTTCTTTTAACTTTTAATATATTTTTTCTGAGAATTAAAAAAGTATATAATATTATTGCATGCATCCTTTCAGTCATTAGCTTTTCTAATATAAATCTGGCTGGATTCTAGTTAGAGGGCCATATTTTCAGAACAATATTTGAGCCTTGGATCAATGTCTTGTACAGGTGTTTGTGCATACTAAACATCCACATGTACTCTTTGAACTCTATCCCCACTTTTTTGCTTGAGGACTAAATCTGTCACTTGTACATACAGGTAACAGCCCTGAAAGGTTCTAAAAAACAAAGCGGCACAAAAAAAACCAGAGATCATGTTTTGAAAATTCTCCATTTCTTTTTAAGCTGAAACTTTCAGGAGATGCTTCAGGTGGGGGGATGCGATCATATTTTGTAAAGCAGCTGTTTCCCTCATTTCCAGTGGTGAATGTCTACCTGGTAACACAGAAAGAACCCTTTACAAAAAGTAAGTGATTATAAATGGAAATAGCATGAGCAGGTCAGGTTTTACAAGAGCAAATTATTAACGTTACAGTTTCTGAAAGCAGTGTGCCTTCTGTTAGCCTCTTGGTATCTTTCATCTTCATGAACCACTTGTTTGAAAGCCAAGCAGTTCCAAAGAAAAGACTGGATTATGCCTTGGGTCTGACACTAGTCCAAGCAGGTAGGGTGTGCCCTTTTGTTTTCTGGTAACATCACATGGGTACACAGAGTAAGATTTGGTTTCATGCCCTGATATTATTTATTGCTATCTATTAAGACTAATACCTTATACAGAGATTTTTTTTCACAGTTTTTTTTCCTGCCTACTAAATATTGTGTTCAAACACAGTTTTTAGTTAGAATGAGACGCAATTCTGAATTCATTTTCTGCAGAAAGTCAAATGCTTTTTTTGTCAGTGGGCTACGGTAATCGTGAGGGCCATACCACATTGTTTTACCTTCTTATCTGTTATCTTCTAAAGAATTAAAGTTTCTATTAAACATCATCAACCGCTTAAAACTTATTTCTGAATCAGTCTTTGTATAGCAGGCTTCCTCACAGTCTTTAACCAGTTAAATAGTGGTTTCAGTGGGACTGAAGACCTACTACAAGGAGAGAAATCTTGAAAATAATTTTGGCAAACTCTTCCAAAGAAAATGCATGCTACAACTCTTTGCATAGGCTTGTATTGTTTTGGTTTTTTTTTGAATGGAGTTGTACTGAGATGAACACAAGCAATAGTTAGTAGTATAGATGTGACTGCCTAAATTCTTTCATTAGATTTCATGTATACTCTTTATGTTTTTTTTATTTATGCATAATTCAGTGTATGTCTTACATGTAGTCCCAATAAAGTATTTTAGTGAAAATAGTCAGCAAATCATTTTTGCCTGACACTTTTGCCCAAGGAAAAGCCCATTTCCCCCTCCTACTTTTCTGAAATATTTCAAAGCATTTCAAAATATGCTTGATATAAAAGGTAGCTTCAAGTTGAAGTGTTTATTTGAAATAATAATAAAAAAAAAATTTAAGGTGAAAACAAATGTCAGAACACTGCTGAGACACTCAATTGATGTACGCAGTGACATGGAGAAGTGAGAAGTGCTTAATTGCACTGTCTACCCTTTACTAATAATTAGTGCTCTCCATAACTATTTTCCAAGTAAACACTGTGAGGTGTGTTTATTGTGACAGACACACTTATGTAAGCAAAAGTATTTTAGGAAACCTATAATATATATTAGATTACAATAACCAGTAATAGCTTGTGTAAAGGTACTTGTTGGTAGTTCATTTTATATGGCAAGATGCTCTTCTTGAATGTTATTAGACAAAGTTTGTTGTAGTATTATATGTTTTTACCCATTATATGTAAAAAAAGTATTGATTTTGCTTGAGGCTGAGGACCTCTTACTCGGTACAGAACCAAAAGGGGATTTTATTATCTGACATTCCTTTAGCACTAAGCTGACACCAAAGTCTCAGGCTTGGAGGTCACCCGGCAGAATCTGACCCTTTAAAAACTATACTTAAGTATGAATGTTCTGCTTCGTTCTCTCACTACAATGAGATTCCACACCTTGAAAACCAAGTAATACATCCCTGTTCCTTGTCATTATAATGATGACAATTATTTTGGATTAGTTTAGCAAGTTTTTTTGGAGGACAGCTTTAACCTCAGTAAAATTCACTAACATAAAAATGGTCCATAGGTAGACTGTGGTTAAAGAGACCTTAAATATAAAAGAGAAGCCTTAGAAATACCTCATGAATTAAATTAACCCTTTTCTTGAAAACTTATAAATTGCTTTTAGCCATACACATACGCTACACAGAAGAGTGTTTGAGGTGGAAAAGCCCTACATTTTCTCTTCTCTGCACAAGTACCTTTTTTTATTTGTCATTTCAAGAAATATAGGTTGTTGGGAAAAGGAATGTGAGCACAGAATGCAGTGCAAAGGATTCTCAAGGTGTACGTCTCTGTATCATGGAAAAATGGCAAAGGAAAAGCTGCCTCTGAAAAACATGTGGCAGCTTGATACCCTGTTCCCTGTGTTGGAATTATAGTAATAACTTTGCCTGCAAAAGTACTACAGAAAACTTAGCTTCTAATTGTGACAGGTATCTGAGAAGGCAAAGATTGTTTCAAAACACCGATGTGGAAAGTTACTGAAGTTGCAGTATTGGAAAGCAAAAAGGATACATTAAAAGGATTATAAGGATTCATGAGAAATTGCAGATGAAGGTAGGGAAGTATTTCCTGGATGTCTTCCAGGAATGTGTCAGTCACTCCACAGGTAAAAGGAAAGTTAGCAGTGAAGTTAGTGGGTGCGAATTTGACCTTTTTAAAAAAAAAAAAAACACAACTACTTACTTATCATGATAGGGCAGAATTTAGCCAACAACTGCATAAGCTGTCACTATATTATCATCACAAACCGTAATCAGAGAACTGCTAAGCTGACTAGGTACCACGCTAGCTCCCAGAATGGGAGAAGGAAAGTTTCTATAGCTTGTCAACAAGCCAACTTCACTGAACAGATAGTCAGCTAACAGAGCTGAAAGGGAAAGATGCTATCTACGTGGAGGCTGGCCATAAGTTCATACAGTAGCCATGGCATTTCAACCTAGGATTAGAGGGCTATTTCCCCTCAGCGGAACTGAAGGTTCTTTCAAACCAGGAATCAGGAAATGGAGCAGATGAGTCCAAAACAGAAAGCAGCCAGAAACACCCGCAGCCAAAAGCTGGCTATTCAGCTAGATACAAGAGTAACCTATGCAAGTGAGAGGGAAGGAGAAGAAAAAGCTAGTTGGGTATTTATTATTCTGGAGAAGTAATAAGGTTAAGAACAGTAAGTTGGCAGCTAGTAATATACTGATGGGAGAGGCTGAAGGAAGGAAGGCTAGCGAGGGGTAGAATAAATGCCCCTCATTTCACTAAAGGATATGCAGAATTGATGTTATGCATTTAAATGGAGCCTACAGTTGTTTTTGTAGATGTTTTCAAATGTGTTTAATATGGAAAAAAAGATTTGTACAAATATACGCAGACATTCAGGATTACGTATATTGGTAATTGTGGGGGGTTTTTTAGAAAGTTTTTGTTAGTTTGTCTTCAGATCACTGACCTCCCAAACTTGGATTCTGTGTTGGGTACATTTTAACTTTTCTCTTTAAATTGAGATTTATTCTTTTGCTCTTTTTATGATGACTTCCATTTTTTTCCCATACAGCCCCTACCCTAATTAAAGGTAGCTCAGTTTTTAAGTACATCTGTCGCATTGCTTCAGATACACTTGAGTTGAGATGTTTCTTATAACATTTTTACACTTACATTATTTTTGCCTTTTCCCATAATTTATTTCTGTATTTTCTGACCTTGAATTTAAAGTGGTGAAGGTTGGAAAAATCTAGCATATAATGAATGTTATGCTAAAGAAATAAGGCTTGAACTCTACAACAGGTAATGACTGTGTTCTGCTTTACAGTGCCTCTTTCTTGCAGTCCCTAGAGAGTTCTTGTGTCTGATCTTGAGTGGGAATGGTTAATGGAGAAAGAGGAAAAAAAGCATGTTTTTGACTTTCTTGCAGAATTAGTCTTTGGTGACTTGCTGCACTGTGAAAGAAAGGGGAGGAAAAAGCTGAAATCCAGCACAACGATTGAGTCTCCTCTAGCCCTTTCTTTTCCCAAACAGTCATTGGGAAATAGCATTTGTTTTCTTCCTTAGACTTTATATAAATGTATTAATGCAAAGCTGGTTTTGCCATAAATAATACATTTTGTTTTCCTTTTTGGTGATTCTTGTTTCTCTTGGTTTTGTTTTGTGACTTTATATCTTGGTAAAGGCTAATTCCTACTTGGGAGCCGATTGAGCTTTTGTAGAACCAAGTTGTTCCTAAATTCTGCAATTTAGATGTTGCCAAGAAATTTCTATGAGTCTTTGCCATGGAAATTAAAAAAAAAAAAAAGTGGGGGGAAA
>VYXH01001737.1:108130-122040 GCA_013397275.1 Burhinus bistriatus
AAAAAAAAAAGTGGGGGGAAAGAAAGCTTGAACCCATTTCTTAAAAACACAAAACATAGCAACCACAGTCAGAAGCATTTAGCAGTTTGGCAGCTGACAGCAGGGCATACAAAGAATAACAAAATAGTCTATTGAAGAGGGGGAAAAAAGATCTTCAAAAGACTTGTGTCCACAGCAGGGTGAAAAACACAACAATCCCATTATCAAGGTAGTTAGAAAAAAAAAATGTTAATTTTTTTCTAACTTCTGCTAATATAACATGTTAAACAATATGACAATAGTGTAGAACATAAAAAGGCGTTCTCTGGCATCCTCTTTAGATGTCTGTATTCAGGCAGTCAAAGTGGGAGAGAAAAGAAACAAACAACAGCTCGGAGATCGGCATTTGAAACTCCAGCAGAAGAGACCAGTTTGCCTAGAAGGTCAGCTATCACAACTGTATTAATTCTGCATATAGGTTACTGATGCATGAAACTGAGGTGACTGTCCCAGTACTTCACAGTGAATCTAAAGAAAAGCAAGTAAAAAGTTTTTCAAGACAGTGTTCTAGAACATTCATGATATACCTATTACTTTTAGTCTGATTCTGTTAGTACTGGATTAGTTTCTACAACTGCCTGTAACCAGTATCAAATTTTTTTATTGCCTTAGTGTAGTTAAGCTATCTTCCCTGTATCAAATTGTGAGCTATTTCTTGTTCCATTTTGTTGCATTCTTTTAACATCATTCTTTGGGGTTAGGGCAGTGATGGTTTTCAGATAGCACATCTGAAGGTCCACCGTAGACTATTGACTTTGTAGTGGAATTCCACATAATTGTGGTCATTTTAAGCCTTTTTTTTACTATCCATTTGCGTTCCTAGAATTTGCAGGGATATGGTAATAAGCAATTTATATAGACCATAAATTTGTGTGCATTAAGTATGTCAGTTTTCTGTGAACGTAAGTTTTAAAAATGTCTGATGTGCAATGTATCCTGTAATATTAAAAAAGATGAGTGCAGAAAATGTTCATGTTGCTTAGTTACAGAAACAATAAACATCACAAATTTATTGTTTCCAGCTAGCCATTCAGTGTGACATTAAGCACTACCCGAGTGTATTATCACGGCATCATGTATTATACTTTTATGTTTACCTTGAGACATGTACTGTTCCAGTCCAGTTTTTACTGAGTGTAGCTTTTGACTGGATAAGGGTGCATTTTATTTTTCTGTTTGAATGGCCGATGTGCTCTGTACTCTGCAGTTGCATACTAGAAAGTCGGAATATCATGCTGTTTTTGTCATAGTGACTGCCATCTTCCTTAAAAAGAAAATGGGAGATGACACCCTATAGGAAATGTACGTGTAAATATGACTTACTTTGGACCCAGCTCCACTAGACCTGATGCTGATAATGCGAACTTCCGTCTTCATGCAGGTTTCTACTCTGTGAGGAAATGGCGTATCCATTTTACAGAGAAGCAAAGAGAAGTTCTCTGTGAGGCATTTGGTGCAGGTTAAACCCAAGTTCCTGGATTACCAGTCCTGGCTTCTAATAGCAAGAATTATTCTAATGATTCTTTTCTTTCTACCTTATAGGGCAAAGTAGTCTGTGGAGAGTATGTCTGATTTTAAGATATACTTGTTATATTTAAAGCTATAAACAGTAGAACAAAAGTATATGGTCGTGCTATATGAACAATATGTTAGCCTTGAAAAAGTCCATTTCATATTTTTCAAAAGCCACTTCCCTGAGAGGGGCCAGGCCTACATATAGCCATTGTACGTCTCCAATCATTAAATACTCTTTTTTTCTCCTATTGGATAACTTAAGCAGTGTTCAGTGCTCCTTTGGACTTGGACAACCAATGGCTTTCACGTGGGTTTCTTTCCTTTTCTGTCATCATGGAAAAGCCAAGTCAAATTTTAGTAGAGTGCATGGAGAGTTGACTGTGCTCTATTTCCACTCAACAGTTTTGGATGCTCAGAGTGGACAGGAAGAAGAGGCAGGAGAACGTTAAACTCTCAGATATATTTCCATGGAATTTGTGGCACTGTAGTAGATTACACATGCTTTTTTTTTTTTTTTTCTTTCCTAGCTCTATTAAGTAGAGATTTTTTTGAGCTGAAACTTGCAGAGCAGTTTCCTAGACCATATTAATTGATCTAAAATAATGCAGCAAAATGCACGTGCTATCACTTTCTCCAGGTGTTTATATATCTATACCATGGAACCCTGTCCTGTTGTACTGAGGCTTACCCTCCCGCTCAGTAGGACTCTATAGACATTCGGTTTTTATTTTGGTGCTCAAAACAAAACAAACCCCTGTCTAAATGACCCACGTTACTGCCACCACCACACACACACACATATATCCATCCCAGGAAAATTAAAACCATTTCATTTAAGGATGAATAAATTATTTCCTTGGAGCTTTCATTGTACCTGCTAATCTCTTCTCTGTGTTTAGAAAACAAAGCCTATTTATAAAGTTGAGTAATCCTAGAGGCTTGAATAGCTGTTATCATTCATATTGTGTGCTTTCACATTGTGTTCAGAAATACACCCCATTGCAAACATTTGAACTGGGGCTCCTTAAGTTTTGTGTAAATAGTCTGTAGTTTATTATGTTCCTTGATTTTGGAGCTTGGAAATAAATTGAGCCATATTAGCAAAATGACAAGTCTCCTGTGAGAATCTGACATTCATGGATTAGTTCAAAACCATTCAGCAAACACCAAAAAAAAAATACATGATAACTCTCAATGGTCAGTTTTGCATTTGGATTTCTGGGGAATGTGATACTGTGTGCACCAGGCAGTTCTCAATGAGCACAGAAATTCTAGTGGCTGTTAAAGTGGGCTGGTAAAACTACTTACTGTAAGTCCCATTGCTACAGTTTCTGACATCAGTAAGTTATCTCCTGCTGACTTCACAGTGCAGCATAAAATTAGCAGCACCTACCTGAGCCATTTTCGATAATACTGGTCTCTGTTTTAGAGAATTAACTGCCATTATTTGCACTAGGTGATCCGGGTTTCATGAAAATACTGCTTTGTGGTAACATGAGGATTTATGTGATTTTTTTTTTTTTTTTTTTTTTTAACAGTTTTATCTCACTTTGAGTAAGAACAACAGAGCAGTGCTGATATAGAGGTTTATTCAGNAGAGGCTGGGTTCGTCCATTCATTCAAATTGCATTTAGAAAAGTATTTTTTCCTCACCTCCCTATTAAGCGAATAGACAAGCTTTTCAGAGCAAGATCATAATGTAGGTGCTCTGAACTCCTGGTTTCTCTCTGATTTTCAAGGAAACCTAGATGCTGCAAATTAGGTGATGTGATTAAGGATCATATCTTGTTTTAATAATATGAAGTAATTTGAAAGAAATGCTTCATAGTAATTTAAAGGCTTTTAATCACAGTGATTGAAAGGCTATTGCTAGCAGAGTTGGTCAGTATTCTGAAATATTTAAGAGTAATGCCATTTCTTCACTCATAGTATTTGATGTACAAAATACAAAAAGAAATCTTTAATGCGGAAAGGGTGGCACTTTGAATTGAAAATGGTGTTGAAATCTGGATTCTTTCACATCTTTCTTGGTTTTGAATTTCGTGGGATAGGGTCAGTATCAAGAACTGATAGGGTTTTGTTGATATTAATGTTTTTATTATATCGGCTTTTCAATTTGATGCTTGAACTGTTGAGTGTTTAAGATACATCTCTAATATCAACAGTAAATTCCTTGTCTTCACCTTCACCTTTTCTCAGTCATTCATACATTTATACATTATTATATTTATTAATATATTTTCATTTGCTGCTCTACTACATTTTTTTATTGTTGAATGCACCTGCCATGATGACTGGCAGGATCTGTAGTGAATTCTTAATACATTTCTACAGTTCATTGCATACTAGGACCCTGGCTTGTAATAAATTATATACATGATATATCTTTGGGAATGAATTAATTTTGTTTGTGTTCCAAGATGACCACAGACCATGTTAAAGAGAGGGCTAAGCTTAAGTTAATATTTGCTGTCTTAGCTGGACTTACTTGTTAAGACTCGGCACTGTGATAAGTTAGCTAGCATGTGGCTGGCCTACATAGTAGCAAAGGGAGCTCATATCTTGATTGTAAAATGATATGTAAGTTTGCCCTTTCCCTCCTGGAAAACAAATTTATTCCTTGCTTTGGATAGCTCTGTTGCAAGTTACCTGGGGAATTGCTAACTGGTCCCTTTTTTCTTGGGAGTTTAGGTGACTTTTTGGAGTTTCCAAGAGTGAGGTAATTAGATATTTTAAAGACTGAGACCTTGAACCTTACTTAATATTAAGAGGAAAGAATACAGTGAATGGAAGACGAATTCAAGGTGCTTTTAATAGCATGATATAATTCCCCTAGGGCTGGCTGTTTCCTACACAGGAAAATTATATTGTTCTTGCTCAGGTATGAGAATGAGTGAGAGAGCAAGAAACCTGTTACCAGGGCCAGCCCATTAGAGGTACTAGGAAAGCACACAGCGGTGCAAGGACACTGACTGGTGGGTTGTGTAGGAGTAAAGGTGAATGTGACTCAAATATTTCTCCGTTGCAAATTACCTTCACTTGACTAATTGTGGATCTGTGTCTCTAAGGGAGAACGTATTGAGTTAACATTAAAGAATAATGTGTAAGGTGTTTTAAATGGAAATAGCAGTGGATAATATAAGCCCTATTAAAAACATGTTTGTCCTTATGTAGCCAGAAGGAAAAAAAAAAAAAAAAAATTAAAAAGCAGAAACTTTGGATAATAATGAATGATTAAATTTACAAATTGAATTTATTTGTACCCTAGAGGCTATAGATTCTGAAGCATGTACCTCCATGAATTATAAAGCAGATATTAGTCTCAGAATTATTCCTTACTGTTCAGTTCTTTTCCTGAAGTTTAATGACTACTACTTTTTGTGAACATACTGCTTTTCTCGTTTTTGCTGTGCTTCACTGATGGCTGAGTAGAACTTTCACCGACAGGGAGATGGGGAGAGGGGTAAGGATCTCGGCATAACGCCAGGAAACAGGCTTGCAAATGCCAGCTGCACTCAGTTAATAGTTTACAGTACTTTTCAATTATAGTTTTCAGTTATGGTTCATATATTCCTGTTTTAATACTAATTATCTATGATAATTTGGTTCCAAATTTTCAATTTTGTAAGATTAAAAGAATATATATACACATCCTAAACATGTTATGTTAAAACATAAACACCCTAAAACATAGATGTAGACTTAATTCTGTTTCCACAAATGAATGTAATAAGATGCAATCATTCGCATCTCTAACTACGAAGTTTTAGTTGTATAATATGGAAGTAAGAAATTGTCATATGCAATATTTGGGGATTCCGAGAATGTTTTAATATTGGTGGCATAAAATTCCCAAAATTTGCCCCTCTTACTAAAGTGCTCTAGCAATTTTTCCCTCTTTAAGCTACTTTAGGAGCTGGTGATGAGTTATTGAGAAAACTATTGCCAGTATTCCTGTTTGCACTTTGTCCATCGGGTCCTTGAACCATATTTATTAAAAATTATTGTTTGAGTTGGCAAATTACTTCAAAGCCTATAGAGCTGTTTTAGACATCAAGGAAAGCTTAGCTCTCCTTTTGTCTGCTCAGTTTTTCTAACAAAGCTATTAACTACTAATTTTAATATTCAATCAACCAGCTTTCATTAATATCAGACAATTTTAATTTGTCCATAAACAAGAAATTCTCTTTGTACATTTATTTGTATTGTCCTGGTATCTACCTTTGTTCAGTAGGCAATTAAAGAATATTTTCTCCTCATGTTCTTTGTTGCCATAATTACTTTCATTGTCAACAGTGTGATTTAATTCTAATGACAGCCCATTTGTTCCTTCTTTTCACTGTATCCTCTAGTCTCTGTTTAATGCTTTTCAGTCTATTCTAGAAAGGTTGCCCCCTGTAACTCTTTCAAATGAGGTTGAGTCTATCCCAAATACCTCTTGCCATAGGAAGCGGCCAATGTTTCATGAGACCAGATATCTCTAAGTAATATTGCCTGCCAGGCTACTGGCTTCTCACTGCATTCTTCTGCCTTTTGGCTTTCTTCACTTTAAAGACAGAAAGTCACCCCAATGGGAGATCACTTGTGTGTGCTTATTCTCCAGTAATCTTCTATATTCCTTTGCTTAATCTGTGATCTCTGAGGTGTTACAGAGGTATTTTATAAATGCAAATATGGATCTTTATTCTCAAAGATTACAAGTTAGTCCAATAGTAGTCACTTCTGATGTCTTCAATTAAAGAAGGCAACACATTATCTGCCTCTCTGTGGCAGAGTATCATTTCTGCTGTCAGGAATCCACAGTGAGGTTTATTTGTTGTCTTTGGGAGACACAACTGCAGTGGGAACAGCAGTGTTTGTACTGAACCCTGAAATAAAATGGAGACATAGGCTTTTTATTAGCTTTTAAGACACATTTTTAATGTAGTAGAATAATTCTGCCATGTCTTATGATGAAATTTGCTGGGTGGGTAATGATATAATTTGAAAGAATAAAATTCTTACAGTAAAAAATTGTCTATCTAACAATCATCTCTTTAGTGTTCTGTTATTTTTAAACATCATTTTTCAATAGCAACTATCACTTCTGGGGTATGCCATCTTAGATTGTATGTATGCTAGTGTTTTGATTTCTAACAGTAGCAGAGTTCTGCAGTGCATCCCCCGACTCTTCCACTTCACTGTGTGTCAGTTCAGTTTGCAGAGCGGGTTTCATCTGTGTTCAGACTAGGCTTCAGAGGGAATTAATCCAGAAGCTCCCCCCAAAGTATTCATTAAGCACTTTCTAACCTCTAATAAGGATGTAAAGTCTAAAGCAGTGATTAGTTCCCCTGAACAGCTTCAGATTGCATTGTGTAGTTGGTACACAAGATCAGGTGCCAGATATGATCTAGTCCTGAATGGTATAGAAGCTGTAGATGAAGAAACCTCAGCGCAAAGCGCTTTGATGTGCTTAGCTGTTGCTTTTGCTCCAAATTGCTTTCTAATGTAGGCTTAACCCGAAAAATAGACAAGGTTTTAGCTTCTGTCACCATGCATCCATATTCAGCTATTCAGTGGTATTTTAGCTTGACTGTATCATTTATTGAATAATTAAAAATATTGAGAAAATACTTGTGCACGCCTTTGCTATTGGGGAACTTCATTTAAGCAGTCCTTGTACCCTGGACAACACAGAATAGCAGCAATTTCAGAATATACTAACAAAGACTAGAACTCTGGGAAATGACAGGCTTCTCTGAGCGAGTAAATATGTGATTTGAAGCAAGAATATTTGCCGTGGAGGTCAATTGGATTTAAAACTAATATTGTCTTTCATTTTTATCAGAAAAGTCTTCAGTCAGGGAAAATATTTAAGTGGTTTTATTTTTGGTCCAATTGAACTGGCTCAAAGATTGTCCTGTTTTTGTCTATTTTAATCTGTATGATAATAGTTTCCCTATTTTATAGCTTCATGAGTACCATGGATGCTAGTATTCCTCAGCCCCAAGGACAAACTGAAAAGATGTTAAATTATAAAGTATCTGACCTTGGTACATTTTCTGTGCATGAAGAGAAGAGTTAAGACAGTGACAAAGGGTTTAGGGGAAGAAGAAATCTAATACTTCTCTAACGTAGCAGAATAGCTGTGTGAAGAGGGCTTTTAAGCAACAGAGGCCATTCAAGCTAATTTGCAACTGATAGGATAATTTCTGTGCAGATTTTTTCAGATTGTTTGAATTAACTCTAGGGATATTTTTGGAGCAACTTTGTTTGGTTTAATGAAAACTATTATTAAATTATTAGTCAATGAAAATAGTTATTTAATATTGTGTGTATGTAAATTATCATATTCATATACCATCATATTATCCTTTAAATAATATGCCTATTCAGGATTATATCTGTTTGGTTAAAATGGTCATGTTCCTCTTAGTAACTTCTCTGCTTTGCTTGCAGGTTGTATATAAAAATAATGATGTCAGGTTGGAGTTATCTCGACTTGCCAAGCAAGGAGATCCTAAAATGAAGATTCATGGGGTTGTAGCATTTAAATGTGAGAATGTTGCGACCTTAGATCCAATCACATTTGAAACACCAGAGTCTTTCATCTCATTGCCAAAGTGGAATGCCAAGAAAACAGGCTCAATATCATTTGACTTTCGTACAACTGAGCCAAATGGCCTGATTCTTTTCAGTCATGGAAAACCAAGGCACCAAAAAGATGCCAAACACCCACAGATGGTGAAGGTTGACTTTTTTGCCATTGAAATGCTTGATGGCCACCTCTACCTGCTGTTAGACATGGGATCAGGTACTATAAAAATAAAAGCCTTGCAGAAGAAGGTGAATGATGGTGAATGGTACCATGTGGATTTTCAACGGGATGGACGGTCAGGTAAGCTTCTTTTTTTTTAATATTCAGTACAGTTTTTCATGCTTTATCTGTGGGAATACTGGGTATATGTTACATTGCCACCATTAGAGTTGTGCATCATCCGAAAAATAAGGGAAATATAAGAAGTCATTACTGTCAGGTAGCAGAATACAATGATTTGCAAAATAAAATATCTTATGTTAACATTTATTGGGTAATCAGGTACTTAATCTTGCAAGTAAGTGTGCTGTGTACTTCAAAAACAAAGAGTAATCTGCCTCTGTGCTTGCTTACACCAAATAGCTGAAGCAGCAAGTTTCAAGAATAAAAATAAAGCAAAAAAGAATTACTGAAAGTAATCTCCAATGTAGGGAATAGTTGGCCCACAGAAACAACACAGACCTTCCAATCATGTCAGCAGATCTCAGCATAATTAGATGATATGCTAATGAATGGCTAACAACACATATCAGCAGAAATGGAAGTAAGAGACTTGCTGTATTCTGTCAGTATGATTTGTAGTCTGTAGTAGTTTACTCAACAAATGAGCTCATTGAAAAGGGTGAAAATAAAGAATTCATAAGCTCTTCCTAATGTCACTGAAATCTCTTATAGCATAAAATGCATTTAAATAGTGAAACTGTCCTTGCTTTTCAGCTGCATCTGTTCTTGAGTATATATATTGACTTCAGCAAATAATCAGTATCCATTAATAGAATGGATTTGTCCTTCAATGGTATCTTTCCTGTAGTTCGTGCCAGGATTTGGGGGTGGGGGGAATGTAATGAGTCTTTACTTCAGTTCATCAAAGAATTTTCTGATTAATATCACTACCCAATCTGAAGTTTATGTACACTCTGAAATTTAGTGTTGAAAAACGTAAACTCCTCTCCTTTTGGATTTTGTGGGGTTTCCCCCGCTTTCTTCCTTCTGGTGACTCCTTTTCCATGACCTGCATTTATAATTTCTTTCTGAAAATTCACCCCCAAAAATTTATTGTTTTATGACTGACTTTCTTACTGTGCACAAATCAGATTTCAGATCAAGCAAATATTAGGTGCAGGTTTAAGTTGAAGATTTCAGTCAAATCCATGCTGAAAGTCAGACCAAATTCAATTGATCAGTCCGCCCTAGGATTATGAAAAATAACGATTTGATTCCTTGGCTGTGCGACTTCAAATTCTGATTGTAGAGAGTTTGATTTTCTGTTTATAATTTGTCAGTTGCTTATTTACATTTCTTGAGATTAAAAAACAAACAAACAAAACCCAAAAAACCCAAACAACAAAACACACAACTTCTCAAAATCCTCAATTGTGATTGAATGTCCAGCAGTTGTATTATTTACACTACAATCTTCATTTCAGGCTTCCTTCTTAAGTACTGCTTCAGTGATTCATATGAGACATTAAATCCTGTAATAATCATGCCTGTGGGACTCCACTGAAAGCAAAGTTTATTCTTACATCTAAAGTCAACACAACTACAAAGAAAATAAATAAATGCATAGCAATGGTTTACATTTAAAGATATGTTCTGCACTTTCATTGCCTTACAAAAGCTATAGCTCACATGTGCCATTAAGAGAGTTTAGGGCATACTTTATTTAATTCTTTAAAACTGTTGATGGACATCAGCAAGAATGTAGACTAATTTTAGGAAGCAAAACACACCTGGTGATCAGGACTGCATGTTATTTTTAAGTGGAATTATTGTTGTTTTAGTGGCTAGTCCAGCCCAAACCATGGCAATTATAAATAGTCAAATATATATGTTAAATAAAAATTAAACCAGCTGATGAATTGCCTACGATCAAGACGAGTGAACTTTATTTACCCTGTCACTCTTGAAAACTGACTGTAGTACCTATTCACCCTAAAGCATTGAACTATTACCAGGAATAGTTAATAAATATGTAGGCATATGGATTGACAAACTGAATTTTTAGCTGAAATCTGAACCAGACATCAAAGATTTTCTGTGATTTTAATACATACAATAATACTTTACTAATAGGAGAAGTACCAGTAACGGAGGCAATGCTGCTGTTTTTCTTAATAAGAATATTGGCTGAGTAGTATCTTAGACCGTCAGATTTAACCAAGTAAAATGACTGCCTCTGCCTAACAATTAAAATAAACAATGAACTGTCTGTTCCTATTTTCTTCTGATTGGAACAGGAAGTACCGATGTGTTATGTTTAGATTATGCCTTCATGACTTATGCATGTTATCTATTATGCTTTTTTCCATGAATAATAAAATCTTCTTTGCTATTCCAGGAAGCTTTTTCTTTTATTTTCTCTAGTGAAAAACAAACATACTGGAAATCATATGAATATGATCGCTTTTCACTTGCTTACCTTCAGAATTATTGTATAAGTCAATGAATACACCTTGTATAAAAAAAATAAATTGGCTTTTCTGAGACTTTCTTGTTGCTGGTGACAAAATATTCCCCAACCTATCAAGTACAAGGAAGAGATTCTCCTGTTAATGAATAAGTAGCTCAAATAACCTGTGTTTTTTTTATTTATTTTTTTAAAATTGATGTTTTGTGTCTTGCAACCTTCTACTCCTAGCCTTCAAATCCAATGCAGAGTGATTCCCTCAGATAATAGAAAGCTGTGACATTTCTCAAGGAGCTTTGCTAATTTCCTTGACTTTCGTATTAGCTGGATCAGCAAGTACTCGATCTATTTTTCATTCTTCGCTCTCTTCTGAATTCTCAGTCACAGGGAGCATCCACTCTAAACTACTGACATTGCCATTGTCAGTCTGGGACTGCGGTGGGGGAGATGTAAGGAATGAGAGCACATTTTTAAACTGTACTTATCCAGGCCCTATTCACTAGTAATTCTGCTGATCCCCTCAGATTTTTGGAAATGCAAGGAAGGGGGAAACAGATGGTGCCCTTTAATTTCCTTTTGCTGAAGGAACTTTTGACCTATTATTCTTGTTGCAGTTTTTCACCCTAGAATCCCATTCTGCTGCCTCTAAGACCTACTTTGAGTGCTTCCTTACCTAAAAAACAGATCTTTGGTGAGAAGGAACTCCTGAGACCCTATTTTCCAGTGTTAAGTAAAGAAAAATTTCATATTTTCTCCATTGGCCCGTCTGTCTTGCTAGATATGCAGCAGAGGAGAGGGAACACACGTTCTCCAGCAGTCTGTCTTTTTTGCGAAATATACAGCAAAGGACACCAAGCTGGTACCAACTCTGTGTCCTGTCATGTGGGCTGACTTCCCTTCCAATATCCATGGTTAATCTGAATTCCTGCGAAGGACAGTAGCTTCATAACTGCTTCACATGTGTCCTTGGGCTTGGCCATGGGCTGTATGCTGTAGTAACTGTCCTTATCCCAGATATTATATTATGCTTTAGCACACAAGATGTAAAGTGTATTGAGAATACCTTACTCTGATTTTTCACCGTTCCTTAATAAGCAAGGGTGTTTCATATGGACAAAAAGCAGCTAAATAGGCCACATAAGGTAAGCAAAGAGATCAGAAAGTTGTAGTAGCTGTAGTTACAATCTTCATATTTAACTGATCAGAATTGAGACAAGCTTTAGAAATATGTCTTAGTTTCTTATACACAGACTTATGAAAAAGTAAATTGCTGACATAATGAATATGATTGGAGAAGCTCATTAACTCATACCTAAGGGAAATATTTTTCTGTTCTGCTCTTAACAGCACTGCCAACTATGCTGTAAAAGAATTGGGGGAAAAAACCCAACCCAAACTAAAAAAAACCACCATGAAGCAGCTGTAAAGGTCTTTGCTCACAGTTTTTCTTGTAACACAGTACAGTTGGTTTAATAACTGATTTCTGAGACTTGAGTGTTGTTTAAAATTTTGTTAAACTGTTTATCGTATTCAAGGACAACCTTGCAAGTGTTTTTTGACTAAACCGCTGTTCATCCTTTGGAAATAATCATTAGACAGTGTAATCAGAGAGGAAACTTACTCGTCTTGTCAACCTCCAATTATGTATGGCAGTGCAAAACAATATGTATTGTATTCATAGGTAGGTAGCATTTAAGGGCTAAGAAGTCACTGAAATTTTGAACTAAAGTTAGATTTTCAGTTTAAATACCAGAAATTATCACTAGAGTATGTAATTAGAGCTTAATTGTAATCAGTATCTCACTGTAAGTAGTGCTTTGTCGTTATCCATTACATACATTGTTGTTGCAGGTTCTTTTTTCACGTGTACATTTCTGTATACTCCTTCCCTCATCTTTCCAGCTTTTTAGTAACTGCCAGATTTATATTTTCCTATTTCAACAAATGTTAATAGTTTACATATTTGAGATAATGGGTTTATCTTGGATTTTAAGAAAAATTCTTCCAATGATCTTGTCAGTATTTTTCATTTATTCATGAGCTCATAGAAAAATTGAGATGGGGTGACCTTGAGAGTTCCTCTATTTTATTTCTCCAATGAAAGTAGGGATAACGTACTTGCGTCAGTCTTGACAGATGTGTGTTGAGTTACTCCAGCAGTGGACACTGTACAACCTCCCCATGTAATTATTCATAAACTGAATATTTCTTTATGCAAAACAAGCCATTTTGTCCATCATTTCCTTGTTCACAGCAAGCACAAAATACACCACACTTTTTTTCTGTCATAGCTTCATACTTTTTATGATTTCAATGCTGTTATGTCAGTGTCCAGTTTTCATAGACTAAGAAACCCCAGCTGCTTCCTATCCTTATATGTTGTGTTCTGTAGCTGTTGACCATATTTATTGCCGTCTTCTGCAGTCTCCTCAGCTGATCTGCTTCTTTCTCAGGTCGTGGTAAACCTTACCAATGCTCACTAAAGTGGTACAATAGTCTTCTCTATACCTCCCAATGTTTTTCCTGTTTTGCTCAGATGTATGTTATTGTTGACATATTTTTTACTCTTCCTTTTGAAGAACTGCCCACTAATCAGGTATCCTTTAAGTCAATAATTCTTGCCGAAAATCATAATTTCATTAGTTTTTCCTCACTGTTCTTCCAACACATAAAGGTGTTTCTGAACGTTTAAATTGCATATCTGCTGGGAAGGCCACACAGCTAGGCAGGTACAGTCCAGGAGGTTCCTCCAGTGTCTTGATGATAACTTTTTGACTCAGGTGGTGGAGGAGCCAACAAGGAGAGGTGTACTACTGGACCTAGTGCTGACCAACAAAGAGGGACTGGTGGGGGAGATTAAGGTTGGGGGCAGCGTCGGCTGTAGTGATCATGAGAAGATCGAGTTCAGGATTACGTGCAGTAGGCATAAAATGACAAGTAGGGTTACAACCTTGGACTTCAGGAGGGCTAACTTTGATCTCTTCAAGAAACTGCTTGGAGAAATCCCATGGGTTAGGGCTCTAGAGGGTAGGGGGGGCTCAAGAGAGCTGGTTGATATTCAAGTATCACTTCCTCCAAGCTCAGGATCAGTGCATCCCTAAGAGCAAGAAATCAGGCAAGGGAAGCAGGAGACCTGCATGGTTGAGCAGG
>VYXH01001737.1:122653-150030 GCA_013397275.1 Burhinus bistriatus
AGGTTAGGGGCTGACCTGCTGGAAAGCA
The DNA here is from genome assembly GCA_013397275.1 of Burhinus bistriatus. NCBI lineage: Eukaryota > Metazoa > Chordata > Aves > Charadriiformes > Burhinidae > Burhinus > Burhinus bistriatus. Next base: position 122,682 of record VYXH01001737.1, read on the forward strand.
GCTCTGTGGAAAGGGACCTGGGAGTCCTGGTGGACAACAGGATGACCATGAGCCAGCAATGTGCCCTTGTGGCCAAGAAGGCCAATGGCATCCTGGGGTGCATCAAGAGGTGTGTGGCAAGCAGGTCACGGGAGGTTATCCTCCCCCTAGTGAGGCCACATCTGGAGTATTGTGTCCAGTTCTGGGCTCCCTGGTTCAAGAAGGACAGGGAACTGCTGGAGAGGGTACAGGAGAGGGCTATGGAGATGATTAGAGGGCTGGAACATCTTTCTTCTGAGGAAAGGCTGAGGGACATGGGTCTTTTTAGTCTGGAGAAGAGAAGGCTGAGGGGGGATCTCATCAATGCCTATAAATACTTAAAGGGAGGGTGCCGGGAGGATGGCACCACTCTTTTTGCAGTGGTGCCCAGTGATAGGACAAGAGGTAACAGGTACAAATTGAAACATAGGAAGTTGCACCTAAACACGAGAAGCAACTTCTTTCCTTTGAGGGTGGCAGAGCACTGGAACAGGCTGCCCAGAGAGATGGTGGAGTCACCGACTCTGGAGACACTCAAAACGTGCCTGGACGCCATCTTGTGCAACCTGCTCTAGGTGACCCTGCTTTGGCAGGGGAGTTGGACTAGATGATCTCCAGATGTCCCTTCCAACCCAGGTGATTCTGTGATTTTGCTCTCAGGTGAAATGCTGTAGAATCAGAGCACCCATAGGTCATTATAGGACCCAATTTCTGGAGATCAGAAATGCTACCTGTTCTTAGAGTCTGATGTTAGATCATGAATTCCCAGACTTAAATAAATCACCCTACACCTTCTTGTCTTTCAGTGTTCCCCCTTTTCTTCTTTCAGGCTGGACAAACCAAATTCTATTAGCCTTTCCCTATTTGTTTCTTTTTCTGGTAAAATACAGAAAATATTGCCTACTTTGAGTATAAAAAAAATTTGTAAGAAAGCTGCGTGTTTCCTGGCAGACATTATTGCTTCAGTGTTGCTCTTTTCAAAGAAATAGTTTAACTACTGATCTGGTTATGGGTCCTGTTATGCGAGGTACCATGCAAAGGTATAACTGAAAGGACGGTTCTTACTACAGAGGTGTTACAATTTAAGGTTATGGTTTTTTCTATTTTCATTGAGCGGCCAACACTCTTTTGAATCTGCTGCTTCCGCATCATATTCTATCGTCTTTATGTTATTTTGTAAAATGAGGTGTGTCCCATTCTTTTCCCTCTTACCCAGCTTGGCCACTCTGGTGTAAGAAGGGTTGATGTTACATTATCTTTACAGGACAAATCATTAACCTTTTCCTGTGCTGACCACATGCGACATTTGTATGCTCCATTAACTTCCCTTCTTCCTGCTTCTTTGGAAAGGGATGTCTCTTCACATTAGTAAGTAGAAACGTCTGAATGGATTGCAGCCCACTGGTGATTTGACAGAACAATTCCTTTTAATCTGCCTATAATTCCCAGAGAAAGTAGGATTGAAAACCAGCAAAGGGGGATACTATCCCCAGATTCTGTGGTAGCATCTGCCATTGTCATGAGGTCCAACCTGAGATGGTTTCAACAGAACTTGAAAACTTTACGTCAAGAAAGATAACAGGCTTAAAAAAACAACCAAACAAAAAATCAGCACACAAAAAAAACCAAACCACCCCATAAAATAAAACAGAAAAAAACCCCAGCTAGATGAAATAGCACAGTGTCACGGCTCTGGATGCACTGTGAACCCAAAGGTGTTTATAGACCCATTATTTATTTTCTGTGTGCCTATGTTGTATGAACTTGTTTTGCATTTTTTAAAGATATTTAAAAGAAAAAAAAACGCACATAATTTTTGATGTATTTTGGAAGTCTTCTTTCATTCCCCCTTATTTTTCTTGGATTTTTTTTACCTACCTTTACAGAGCAATTGGTTAGCAAAGTTTGCATTACCTATCAGAGATACATAAAAAGTAATTTGGATGCCAATAGCAGTGATGGTTGTATGGCTGCCTGGACATGCTGTTAGAAGTTCAGCCAGAAACTAGGATAAGTTGGTAACTGATAGCATGAAACTCTTGGTGCCCAGGCATGGGTTTTCTGCTATTAGCTAAACTAAAGCCTATTTGTATTAGAGCCATAGTTCTTGTTCTAGAGTGTTCTATATGATATTTTGGTCAAGCTCACATAATAGCTGAGCCAGAGTGAGTTATTAAAGCTTTAAGTCTTCTGCAAATGCTATTTGACTTAGTGTCGCTCTCAACAAAAAGGATTAAATAAAGGTAATTTAGAGTTGTTTGATCAAGGGTAATACACACAGTATGTAGGTCAGTTGAAGTGTCATGGATACGTCCAGCAATAAACTGGAGATAGTCCAGGTGGGTAATAGGGGTTCCATGGCCTTCCAAAACTTGAAAAAGATGCACAGAAGAGTTGTTACCTGTTATGTTTTTCTACATATAGTCATTAGATGTTATGATTATGCTGAGATTTTAGAGTACTCCCAAGGAGTATTTTATGGGGTGTCATTTCTTGTGGAGGTGAAAGCTTCATTTATTTAAGAAGTTGTTGATATCTATTCAAATAATACTTCAGCTCTCTCCAGGGTAATCCATTATGACATACAGAAGAAAATTTTCATGCTTCAGCTCTAATCCACAGTCACCATAGTGTAGTGGTGATCTATGGTTCCCTTTATCATTCATCTTTCTCAGCCTTCTGTGCTTGCAAAACATTTTGAACCACCGTGTTAATGTCACAGCTACATTGGCTGAGATTTACCTGTCTTTTCTTGTGCATTGAAAGTCATCAAGGCTCAGCTGATTTATTTTTTTTAACAGAAATGGAGTCCTAGGTGTCTTCTAGCACCATGGATAGCTTGAAAACACAAGTGTCTTTGTCCAGCAGAAAACAGCACTGCGAAAATGCATGACCTTGAGGTCAGAAGCTGCAGCTGAGTTAACTTGTGTGGGTGCAAGTGCTGTCTGAACATAGGTTTAAAGTATTTGGTCCTAAATTAGCCTGTACAGCAACAGGTGGGAGCAAGCATCAATAGCAGTAAGAAATACTGTGAGCACAAGAATGACTTCTATTTACAGCACCTTTTTTTTTTTTTTTTTTAAAGGAGAAATGATCTATTGCCTGTAAGCAGTTCTTCTTGATACCTAGGATGCTCTCAGAAAAGTTAGCTATCTTGGTTTAACAGGCCATTCACAGGTGTCCTTGTTTGAGGCAGCTGATTAATAACATCAGACTTCTAAAGTTTTTGCTTGCATGCCTAAGGTCAAATCTATAGCAAGTGTTCCATACAAGTGCCAAGTTTTGCTTCAAGAATCTGAACAGCAATACAAATATTTAGAGTTAGCAAAATATAATAGTCTTATCCATTTTAAAAAGGTGGAGGTTTGAAAGAAAAAGATCTTGGTTCAACAAGCCTATTTCTTACAGTTAAGACTGGAAGTTCACTTCACATCTACGTGATTATCCAACTGACACAGAAGACATTTCTGATAAAAACATAAAAGGGAAAACTGACTACATCCTCAAATATTCTTTAAACATGCTCATAAAGATGCACAAACACTATGCAAACCTTCGTTTTATCTTTTTAGATCTCTTCTAACACTAGGGAGACTGTAGTAGTACTAGTATCCAGCCTTTCTAAAATCCATACGTCTCAAGTGTCACATGGGAGTTGGATCTTTTGAGACCTTTACCTCAAAGAGCTTTTATTAAAGGTCCAAATTGTTCAGCTATTCATTCTGTCTGTGTTGTTGAAGTTAACCTATCAAACCAACAAAAGAACAAACAAAATTTGTAGCTCCCACAGGAATCCTCTTCATTGCTAAAAGAGAAGCCTAAATTTTAGGATTTATCCAAGTAAGAGGATGATCTTTTTCTGACCTGCCTCTGTTTGCTTAAAACTGACATTTTAGTATTTATGCTATTAAAATTATGAATTTATTATTCTCATGCACCAATCCCACAACAGTAGAAGTATTTTTGACATCAGTGTTATCTTCTGGTATCTATGTCATGCTGGCAGTGGAAATAGTTAATCATTTTACTTTTATGTATATGTGTATGATAAATACATTGAGGTAAATGTGATTCTTCAGTGTCTTTTCACCATTAATACACTTTTAATAGTACATCCAGCAGATAAGTGTTGCATAATGTGGCTGGCACATTATAACAATCTGGTGACCTATATAATGTTTTGATTTATATTTTGCTTGCTTTTGCACCCATATAGAATGGTAAGGAGTCACTTCTGTGAAGATCTACATGAAGATTCTTTTTTCAAGTGATTTTACTTACTAAATAAAATTAAATCTGGTTGACATAAGTATGGTCTGTGGCTCCACATACTAAATTTAGTTTCCTGTTTATTCAAATTCTGAAAATTGGATACCTCATTACTTTTAAAAAGTACAACAAAGAGGATCCTTGCAGTTGATTACAGTTTCTTTGTTCAGACACTTTGCAAAAGTAGAACTTTTTAAACTTGAATGGAAATGATACTTCTGATTTCCTGAGGTTCTATATACATCCTCCCTCCCTCCATTGGTAACATGCACACATTTTGAGGTGTCAGAGGCATTGATTTTCCCTCTAGGAGCACATCACTATCTTCTTAATGGTTGCTTGTCTGGCAGCTGATGAGAGTATTTTCCTTCTGCACTAAAAGAAAAAAGTCTGCTCCAAAGCCCACTGAAAGTGGTGAGAGTCTTTTAAAATAGTGTGTCTTCAGATCCAAACCGAAGCCACAGATTTGCGTCCAGGTTACAACCTATCAATGCAACCTCAGCCTTGATGCTTTGAAGCACATATGAGGTAGCGAAGAGATTTTTTTTTTGTTGCACAAGCAGGATATTTCTGAAAATAAGTCTGAAATGCATTCCCCCTACCCCTACAAGACTGGTAATGTGATTTTGACTTTTTTATATTGTTACCATGCAGTATTGTGCATAAATGTTTTTGTCGTTCACTTCCTGACAGTATTTGTACTACATTGTAATTAAAATAATGAAGTGTATCTATTATTGTATGGCTGTACAAATGGAATACCTATGTTTCATTTACAGGTATTTGCCAGGAGCTAATGTGTCATGTAGATTGAGTAAAACAGCAGTACTAAAATCTTTTAAATGCCTTGAAAATCATACAATTTTTGTCTTTTCTTCTCAGGGACCATATCTGTGAACACGCTACGTACACCATATACTGCACCAGGGGAAAGTGAAATCCTTGACTTGGATGATGACTTGTATCTTGGAGGCTTACCTGAAAATAAAGCAGGCCTCGTCTTCCCAACAGAGGTGTGGACAGCACTTCTCAATTATGGATACGTCGGCTGCATTAGAGATTTATTTATTGATGGTCAAAGCAAAGATATTCGACAGATGGCTGAAATTCAAAGTACAGCTGGAGTAAAACCCTCATGCTCAAGAGAAACTGCAAAACCTTGCCTTAGCAACCCCTGTAAAAACAATGGTGTATGCAGGGATGGGTGGAACAGATATGTTTGTGATTGCTCTGGTACAGGGTACCTTGGCAAATCGTGTGAAAGAGGTAGGTTCTATGAGATGGCTGCATTTCTACTTTATAGAATCCTGCACAATGATTGAAAATGGTAAAATGTCATTAACTCTTCTGAGGCAGAAAAGGCGTCTTTGATTTCACTTGATGTGAGATGGAGCTCTGCTCTAGACTGAAAGAAGTAACTCTAGAGGAAAGATCTTAGGGGAGTTTCTAAGATGCATAAATAATTGTTGGTTGACTATGACAGAGAAGACAGTACTGCTAAATGTCTCTCTCAGAAAATGTCTCCTTTTGTGTCTCATCATAAACTGATGAGCTCTGAAAAGCTTTGTGAAAATAATTTCAATTATTATTCCATGACTAAATGGTCACTTTCCAGTTCCAAACTGAGGTCTTGTTCTCTGCCTATTTATGTCAATATCACTGTGTTATTAAATTAATTAAATTTACTTTTTAATTGCACAGTATCTTTTAAATCCATGCTCAGAACTTCAGCCATGAGTCAAAGCAAAAGAATCAGTGTAGAAATCTATATTTCTTACCTAACTTTTTTAAATAGATCCTAGTACCCAAGGAAATAGTGTCGACTTACTTTAATTCACTGAGTATCCCTCTTGCCTAGAAAAGGTAAGTGTAAAGTTGACAAACCCCATTTATTTAATTGAAAAGGTGGATAGTGGCAAGAAGACAGATGTTGACAGTGTTATTCATTTTTCTAGTTAGTAAGATGAAACAAAAATGTATTTTTAAAAAATAAAAACCTGATGAATGTTTAAGTTGTAGGTAAACGTGCATTTATGTAGAATTAATACTATCACATTATTAGCAGTTGCAAGTACATTCTGTTTCTTCTTGGTTTTCTGTCTAATTTTTTGAATATGTATGCCTTTGGCTCATGGCCAGTTATTCTGAGATCTCCAGATTGTTCTGTTACCAGTGGAGTGAAGCTGGCAGAGGGCATAACCGAGCTGTCTGATGCATTACAAAAGCCTTCAGTTAAACATGTCTGGTGTACCACCCTGTGGCAAAATTCTGCTATTACATATGGCAGAAGTAAAAATAGGATTTGCATTTTTTCAACTTGAGAGCTAGGAAACGTGCATTAGAGACAAAAACACATGCAGATATGCAAAGAAGTTAAAAGCAGGCTTCATCACAGCAATTTCTCATAAATACATTTGACAGGTGGTAATATTTTGTGTTAGAAACCTTTGTCTTTTTTATTTCCCATACTTTATTTGTGACCATCTTCTGATACAGAACCTGATTTTTGCCTGTGTATTCCCTTAGTGACAATAGTGGTACTATGGTGGTGGTGTTGGCTTCTCTACAACGATATTTGGTTCTTGTCCAGAAGAAATACGTGCAGCGGTTCAGAGAGTATGGGATCATTTCCTACTCTTGGGTTTCCCTCTCCAGAGGAAACTACACTGAAAGGAGATCTCCTTCCAGTAATATTCATATCCCCAATGGTCATGCATTAATAAGATTATAGCTTTTGGGATTCTGAAAGCAATGTGTTGGCATCCTACCACACGAGGTTGTTATAACTACTACCCATGTGCAGTAACTGATAAACTTTTGTATTTGGTGATATAAGCAACACAATCATAATTGTTGAAACTAATTTAAATAAAATAGGAATGTGTTTATTTCAACGAACAATACAGGAAAGAAAGCATTAGAATAAAATATTGGAGATAAAACAGCTGGAATATTTAACTTCATGTTAAGTGATTAAGGTATCTTCTGTAAACAAAAGCATGTAGCTACTTTTTAGTACTGTCATTTATTTTTCATGCTATTTCCCCTAAAATAAGAGTACTAACATCCATATTGTGGAGATATCATGTACAATGCAGTACCTGAAACAATTTTGGTCAGCTTATCAGTGCACAAAAATCATGGAACACAACTCAGTTCTCTCTTAATTTCAGTATACTTAATATTTTTGTATATCTGTGTGCTTTTTACCCTGTTGCAAGTTGTTATTCATTTTATTCTTGATTTTTCAGTAAGGTTAAACATCAGTATAATCTGTAGATTGGCTTTAGCAGATTATGGAAACTACAGCAGATGGACGGACAGATGTCACAGCAATATAATTTGGCTTTCTGTCTTACTTTGACTGTGGATCACAATATGTGACATGAATGCCTCTCGGCAAAGCCTTTTGCAGGTGTATACTTCTGACTGGATGGCTAGGAACAATGCACAAGTGTAAATTCATCAAACAGTGATAAGAAAGTAGGCCTGCAAAGAAAGATTTATCAAAGTGATATTTCTGAGGAGAAAATATATTTAAATTAGACAGTGTGTGTACATGTCCACATTGTGCATGCACGCACACCTGAGCATACACACATATATATTAAATAAAGTAATATAGCTTTCATTCCTTGCGTTATTTCTGGATGCTTAAAAATTTTTAAAAAGAAAAATACAGGTGATATGATGATAGATGGTATGAAGAATCATGCGTTCAAAATATTACAGTAATTCCATCTCTGATTTAAATTAACTAATTGGTCCTGTGCATTAAAGTTCTAGCACCTTTACAGTGTGGCTTAGGACCTCAGTCCTGAAATAATACCGGTGTAGAAACTGGGAGGAATTGCTTCACCTTCTATTCATGTATTATCCAGTAACTAATTGCATATCAAGAATTGTTTCCATCGGATTGATGGAAAGGTTCCTCATGATTCACCGAGGCTGCAGCTTTGGGCCTAGATGGACTGAAACATCTGTTATAGTAAACACACAAGCAGTGCTTAGCTGAGTGTGTGCTTGTGAATAGACCAAAAACTAAAAGTTTAAATTTGAATCAGTAGGCATTGATACACTTGAATACTTACACAATTTATAGGAGTAAAATCATATGTATCGGTGAGTGTTTTTGGGGCAGGATATTGCTGCTCTATTTATATTGGTAAATAAAAGAGGGTCAGAGAGCAAATCTGAATACTTGATTACTGATGATCCAGATTGTTCACATGCTTCCTGGCATGGCTCTGGACTGTATCGTCTGTCACTTTCTGAGGCAAAGTTTGTGTGTGATTTGGAAGACAGCAGACACAGAGGGTGATTTCCTGCTTTAAAAGTGGCTCTGTGGGCTGCAACATGGTCCTCTCGTAATCCCAGACACTTTGAAACTGAAAAAGCAGGAAAAAAATTAATAATTCTGTCTTTTGGACTTTAGAGGTACCACAAGGGGTCCAGGCGAAACAAGATTAAAATACATGCAGTAAGCATCTGTGCTTACCAAGCCACCACAAACATGAGTGCAAAACTTATGAGGAAGAACACTGAAATTCAAATGCCTAGTCCATACTTCTTTCACTTTCATTTAAATAAGCTTTGAATTGAAGAATAACATCTATTTGGAAAATTCTGTTTCTCCTCATAAATACCCGGCTGAGCGTTTCTGAGGGTAGAAACAAGTGTGGGGAATTTTCCTGAAGAGCAGGTGCCTCAGTCTCTCCAGCAATTTGAGTAATCCCAGCCCAAGTGAAATTAAGGTCCTGAATCTCCTCTCATATCAGTACTAGTCTGTGCATCCTTGATGACAGGCATGGAGTCAATTGAGGTAGTATGCATATAGGAAGGAAGAGTCATCCAGTCCTGGAGATTTTAATCAGAAACAAATTGAAGGAAAAAATGGAGAGGGGAACTGAACCCTTTAGTGGTTTTTTGGGTTGTTTTGGTTGGGGTTTAGCACAGAAGCAGCAATGGTTTTTAATTGTCAGGTTTACAAAAATATTGAAGAAAGAATGTGTAAAATAATTTTTATCAATCTCTGAATTATATCTTACTATTTATTTCTTGTTAATTACTGCATGCACTTTTTTGCTGCTACAAAAAATTGTCAAATAGGTTTTATAAGGGTTTTCTGCTATTTTTCTTTTCAATGCTACACTTCCAAGACTGAAGTGGTATTAAAATTATTATTCCCTGCCAGGGAGACTCTGAATCTTTTAATGGCTCAGAATGTTAAGCACATTCTGAGCTAAACTTATGGTCTATTAGCATTTAATCTAATAATTAGACGAAGTCAAACATGAGAAAAAAGACATTCTGCCACACTTATATGAGAACAATTAGCAGTGTAGATCTCAAAGAAAGATGAGACACCCCTTTGGAATTAGTTGGTCCAAAGCAAAAAAAAAAAAAACCAAACCACAAAAACAAAAAACAAACAAACAAACAAAAAAGGTAAAAGTTAGGGGCAAAAATTAATGCATAGGGCATAGGTTTAGCCAAAATGTTCCTTCGAGAAACATTTCCTTCAAGGAACTGTGTGACCCCCACTGCCTCTGCTCTTTCAGGTCATCATCTTACTGACTAGGCCTTGCAAATTAACAATCCGTTCTGGACAACTGAAGTAACTGCAGGATGGAAACAATACCATTAAACAACTGAAACGATCTCTAGGTCTAAGAAAGTCAAAACAAAACAAGCCCTTCTTATTTCACCTTGAAAACTGTTTTTTCCCACTGTCTGAAAACAAAGTTCTCTGTTAATGTATGCCACCAAGCATAATGATAGGGTAATAAGGCGTCACCACAAAGAATTACAAGGGAAGAGGGAACTTCTTGTTCTGTCAAAGGTCTCATACATGTACTACTAGATGCCTTCTGTCTAGCCAAGACCAACAGAATATGGGAATTTGCAGAGCTGAGAGCAATGCTGAGTCAAGTGGAAGATATGCTGAGTTGAATACAGCTTGCCATCTTTAGAGAGGAACACAATATTAACAAAACATCTTAACACAGCAATCATTTAATAATGGTTTAACAGCAAAAGATTTTCCTGACAACACTTGTACCCGCAGACTCATTTCAAGTGAGTAAACTGAACATAGTTTTTTTTATTTTAGGAATACATAGTGTCTCCAATCTTCAGTTACAGCTCTTGGGGCAGTGCTAACTCTTCTTTCATCAAATCATCCCCACTTCCTGCCAGTTTTGTTAGGTTTTTTTCTTTGTATTTAGATTTAGATACCTTTGTATTTAGAAAGCCTGTGACTTGGAGCTCCCCATACTGAAAGCTAGTTGACATGAGGGGGTTTTATCATTGCCCCAGAGCTTTTAAGTCATTTGATCTTCTGTTCAGTCTCCTTGGTCTGTTCTTGGAACATCTGTTTCCAAAATAACTGGCACAGTATGGTTTAGGAGGATTGAGTATCTAATCACATCAGGTCTGTTCACCATAATGTTAAATATTCACAGGTCATCTCTGATTAAATTAAGACAGTTCCTTCTCTCCATTTTCTGCAATTTTCTAAAGGACTGAATAATTATAAGAAAGCTGGCAAACAGGATCCGTGCCAATTCTGAAAAGTTTCTTTTACATTATCATAAGATAATTTGTTAGCAACAGACCTCTAATGTTGTTGAATGCAGTTCATCCTATAACATCTGATTTTCCTCAGTTTATAAAACCCCTGAGTAGTATTAATGTCTCTTTAAATAGACAGTATAAAATACCTCTTTTGTTTTCTTACATTAGCATGTCACTTAAACTTTTATGCTGGACTTGTTTAATTACCTAAATCGTGTTTACCTTGTTATAGATCTTGGGAGCTTTTCATGCACAGACTAGACAGCTAGATATAGGAATGAATTGTAAAAGCCTGCTTCCCCCCCTCCCCCGCCCCAGCCAAAAAAACCTCAAACCCAATGAAACAATCAAAAAACCTCATCACCTCCCACTGAAAACTCTTTGACTTGAAATCTCTTATCAGGCTGGTGAGAATTAAGTATTCAATCTCTTTCACAGAAAAATTTTAGGTTTAGAATATGCAGAAAACATTATTACCTGCATGGGTAGAAATCATCAAACCTGTAAATGTATTCCTTTAACCTATTACATCTAATGACTTTCATGCCAATATTAGTAATCCCTTTTTTCCAACATCAAACTGTTTTCTTCAAGTCTGTATTGGGGAAGTCTGGAATTATTAATGAACATACCATCTATCATTTTGGCCTTCAATATCCTCACAGAGTTACAGTGGAACATTTCATCCTTCCATGGACCATGCAAGCTGGAAGTCTTCAAGAGCTTATCTGTCTTTAACAGTACACAAGATACGCAATGGAAATGGTTTTGACAAACCGTCATAAGTATTGATGTTTAAAAAAAAATTCTTACACTGTTTTAGTTACAATTAAACATAGTATCAGCAGCATCAGTCCTTGAAAATATTATTGTATGTGGGACCACAGCATACCTTTGCTGTAGATAAGTGTCTCCACTATACAACAGCAAAATGAAGCATAGAGAAGCCTCACCCAGGTGTTCTCTGTTGTCTTCTCTTTCAGCTTGTTGCTCATTTGGTCTGTTATTGGGCAAGTAACAGATATTTTTTTCAGTGAGTTGAGGTGCCCTCAGGATTGCATCTTTTCTAAGAAAGATTCTATAGCATCCTGTTTAGACCTCATCATCTAACAATTCAATTTCTAAGAGAGTTTTTGAGTGGCTTAAAAAAGTAGGAGACGTGTAGAAGAAGTTAGAACATCTCTAGTGCTTTAGTAGTACGTAAACAATCAGATGTGCATAAAATGGGGCGCATTCAGATAGCATATTTTGTATAGTAGTTTTAGTTATGTAGTATGTTTAGTTTTGTATGTTACTGCGGGCCCTACTGAAATTCCTGGTGGTCTGCCCACCCTCTCTTGGCTTGGGGTAAAGGATGTTGCTTGTTCGCTGCTTCTTCCACCATGATGTGCCACCATCCGTGGGCCTAAAAGCCATTTCCAAAGACTGGTGATTGACTGGCTGCCGGGTTTGATCGTCCTGCAAAAAAGGACTTTCTAATACGTTTCAGAAACAGATGTGTCCTTTGCTTTCTAGGAACTGCTGTGCCTCTCTGTGAGCAGAAATGCAGTCTTTCTCCTACTTTTCTCGTTACCAGCCTGGAGGCTGGGAAAAGAAGACTTGTGGCTGGATGCTCTGGGGTCTAACAGCCTGTGACCGTTCTGTGCCAGTGCCACTCACCGGGAGGGTTTCCAGTAATGTCTGAAAGTGACAGTTATTTGCTTGTCTCAGGGGTTTTAAGATCTTGCCCTCAATATGCCAAGTCCAGTCTCGATCCTCTTGATGAGGCTGTCATAATGTTTGTACGCGTGTTTTTGATTCTATCCTACCACGGTCATTGTGGTCATGAAGCAATCTGTGCTCCATCCAAACCATGCTGGGAATATTTACCTGTTTCAGGTGGCTTTTTGCTAACTGGATGATAATTGTAACTGTGGTAGTAGATGAAGTATCCTAAGGTAATTATCTAGGGGGATGATAGTCAGACATAACCTTTTAATAGGCTGTAAGGTTTACCTAATGGTTTTTACTGGCTTTGACCTATTTTGAGTAGTACAGGCCTAGTCTTGCAAGCATTTCTTCACATGTGATTTTACCCCATCTGCTTGAAGATGCATACGTGAATGGCTGGTTCATTGAAAGAGCAATTTAGTTGCTTTAAAAAGCACCAAAATATGCTGCTTAAAAAACAAAACAAAACAAAACAAAAAGGAAAAAACAACCCACAAAAACCACAAACACCTTTGCTTATGTTTCACAGTAAAAATTGTGATATGTATTTCTTCTGTGTCATACAGAGTGACTACACGTTTATCATCTTCTTTCTGAGCAGTTTCAGTAATTACAATATAATTCTTTAATAACTTATTTTCTTCTTTGTTTTCAGAGGCAACAATTTTAAGCTATGATGGAAGCATGTTTATGAAAATACAACTCCCTGTTGTGATGCATACAGAGGCCGAAGATGTTTCTTTACGGTTCAGGTCTCAGCGAGCTTATGGCATTTTAATGGCAACTACTTCTAGGGAATCTGCAGATACCCTTCGTTTAGAGTTGGATGCAGGACGAGTTAAACTAACGGTCAACCTAGGTAACAAACTCTTCCTCCAAGAAATTAACATTTTCTTTGCATTTTTCTTTTTGCTTGCAAACATTTATGAAACAGCCTGTTTTAACATTAAAAGTAAACTGAAATGATATATAAACACATGTCAATGCAACATTTGCGTGTGTACATACACACACCAATACATGCCCATTATTATACGTTATTTTGTTTTCTTTTGCATTTTTGTATTCTTCATATAGTCTTAACATAATCCATCACAATATTTTTGTACTACTGTGTATTCTAAAAAGAGAAGACTAATTCATCAGTGGTATTTTTGGGCTAAGTTATTATTTTTCATTGTGGAAGATTGGTTTCCCTCCACAACTTCTTCACAGTAGCAATTCCACAATCGAAATGCGCAAGCAGAAGCAACGTGTATGTAGGTCAGTTGAGTTTTACCTCCACCAATTAATGTACAACATGCAAATGTATCAAAAAATTTCTTGTTTGAACACTGAAAATGTTGCAGTTAGATATTCCCACTGATGGATTTCTTGGTCTCCTTTTTTTAGATGTCAAATCTATAGTAAAATCCATCTCCTCTTTTTTAAACAATTCTGTAGTGGTATTTTTGTAGTATCGAACGATAACACAACCCTTCAATGCCCAAAGACTGCGGCCCTCAGCAAACAGCCGTGTGAACACAGGACGCACAAGCCCTTTTACAGAAAAAAAAATTGGTTTCCTGGTTTGAAATATGATGGACAAAATGTTAGGTTATGGTTTTCTCTAGTTTAAAAAAAAAAAAGTAAATAAATTAAAACACTACTGCCATGCTTATGAATAAATCCAAGTCAGGACCTGAAAGAGAACAGAAGTACACTCAGGAAAACGCACATTCAGTGCAGTCATTCCCATTCAGTGGAATGCTATTTTTAAAGGGAATTAAGTATTTCATTGTTTTAATCACACATAAAGTGATTTCCAGAAAGTATGGGGGAGGAAAAAGAAAATAATCGCCTAACCCACCACTTCATAAAAGCATTGCACCCTGAAATACCGTCCTGGTGTTTAGAGTTTGGAAGGGAGAAGGAGAAGCGAAGGGCTTTCCTTATTTCCTCTCCTCTTGCAGTCAGTCCCCTCCAGCTTTGAGCTGGGGCTGCTGCAGGTCTGCGGGCTGCCCCCGGTGCCCAGCGGGGCGCGGAGCCCCCCGCCCGCCGCAGCGCTTTCTGTAAAAGGGGATGTGCAGGTGCTGCTGGTCCTTGGCTGTTTGCAACCACTTTTCTGATGCGGTTGACGACACATGACAAACTCAGCTATATGGAAACAAAATCTAGGTTTGATGGTATATATGTTCCTCAAAGGTAAAAACCAGGAGTAGCTGTACAAACCAAGTAGTGTGGCATAGGTGTGGGGTTTGGGTTTTTTTTGTTTTGGTTTTGTTTTGGTTTTTGGGTTTTTTTTTTTGGTTTTTTTTTTTTTTTGTTTTGTTTTTTTTGTTTTGGTTTTTTTTTCAGTAATAAATGCAGATAGGCCAGCAGAGGATCCTGCTACAGATCAGGTCATTCTCTCTTTATACAAAACACTGCCCTCTGTTAGTTTTTATCTACTTCTATAGTTCAAGAAAGTAAATAAATCCATGCCCTAGCAATATTGTTTCTTCTTCCAACAGACCTCCTTTTTGTTTTTTCTTTTTCCTTTTTCGTGTTTTTGGGTTTTTTTTTGTTTGTTTGTTTTTTTTTTAAGTCAGACAAGGAAATAATCTGAAAATAGACAGGATTCTCTAATTATCAGTGTTTATAAACATGATTATTTTCTGTATATTAATGTAGCTTTAAATGTAGTCATTGTTCATTTCTTAAGTCTATACATTAAGAAAATATAAACCCGCAAAACTCTATTTATAGGCCCAGGGAATGAGCTTTGTATTTTACTACTTAGTTTTTGAAGATCAGCCTTTGAGGTATACTATACAGAACTTGTCCAAGATGTCTGATTGTGGCCTGGCTTGCTCTATGACCCATTGTGACGGAGCACTTTCTAATTACATTGAGAGAAATTACCTGTTCTTTCACAGATGGGGAGAAAGTTGCAGCCTGCCTCAGTTAAGCATCTTTGACATTTGATCCTGATTTTTCACTTAGATTTGTCACCATGTAGCTTTGTTTGAAATTGGCCATTTTTACCCTATTTGTCGTTTCTATTTATAAAGATTTATCGCAGTATATCTGGGTTATAACAGTGTGTAAAGACTGATGATATGGAGTGGCCATATTTGCATGTGTCTGTCCCCGGAAGGGTGGACTGTGATTTTATTGGATGTCTGCAGCTATTACCTTGAAGGATAAATTTTCATTTTTCATCTATTCTTCCCCATCTAGACTGTATCAGGATTAACTGTAATTCCAGTAAGTGCCTATTCAAACTTTTTAAAATGTTATTCCACCATTATAGAATATGCAAACTAGATGAAAAAGATTGTGGACAGCTTGCAAGCACTTGATAATTTATTAATGAAATGTGATGATTAATTATCATTGTGTAAAAAGTCATCATATACTCTAGTGTGTATTTTTTGTCCTTCCCATAGGACATAACTTTTAACTAGAACACTAAAAAAGGAAGTATTCTACAGGTTGTAAACCTACTTAGAGGAAATGGTACCTGTAGTACCATATTATTCTAGATGGGCTATTTTATTTACAGTAGCTGTAGAATATTTGAACCAGCATTTCTGGTAAGCTGTCACATATTTTCCCCCATGTCCTTCTTCTAGTTTTCTTGACATTTTACCTCCAACTTGTGGTGAGACTGTTGGAACATAATTGTACATAGTACAAGAATTTCTATTTTATAATCCTCCTAGACAATTAACTGTATTTACTGGCTGCTTATAACACAATTGGTTTTGCTAAATCTTTGTGTTATGGAAATGTTACAATAAGGACATTAAGTCTGAGAATAACCATATTTCTATGATGATTTTTTACACTCTAATCATGTAAGAAACCTTAAATTGAACAATTTTTCTCTGTGATATGCATGTTTATGAAACAGAGGGAAACATTTGCCAGATGAATGGACTAAATTTTAACTTCTCTGATATTATTTGGATTAAGAGGCTATATTCTGAAAGGAGAAAAAGGACTGTGATTTTATTTTGAGTCTATGGATTTCCTGAATGGTGTCAACAAAATTATTGATAGTAAGTATGGTAGATTTGAGTTTTGGGTTATTTTTACTTTCCTTTCCAACAGGTTTTGTAGGCCAGAGCACTGGCTTTATGCAAATAGAAACAAAGCTTAACAACAAACTGCATAGGTAGAATTTGTACTTGTTAGTAGTTTCCCAAAAGACATGAACATAACATCCCATTATATATATATGTATTATTTTATAGTCCACAAAGGAAAACAGGGAACTGCAGTTATTTATAATGTGTCATCTGCTAATAGATTTTGCAATGAATACCTTTACAAGATAAAAACACAGCATTCATATTAAAAAGCAAGGTTTTCTTGGGGCAAGTTTTAAATCTAAACCATACTTAAATCCAGACAGACTTTTCAATACAGTAAAGGAAATGCTTGCAGGTACCAAGGCATAAAGACAGCTTCCTGATATTTTAAATAAAATTGTTCAGCTATAAAAACAAATATTTCCTCTTGCCAAAAATATTCATTGTCTGTTGCCAAAATGCATAAGATCATGAAAAATCTCAGAAACATTTTGTTGGACTGTCACAGGACACTATTTTTTGATCATGACAAAGTGCCAATTAGAAAAAGATTTCCAAGTATGAGACAAGCAGCTTTTTGAGCAGAAATGTAATAAGTCTGCCTGCTGCTGGTAAATTCCTTTTTCCTTAGGAAAAGCAATATTGCTTTTTTTCTTAACTTCCTTAATAAAATTAGAAAATCCCTCTGAAAAGGGAAGTACTAACATAGAAAAAAAATCAGTAATAAAGCTACGATACAATAGGTGTTTTGGTTTTTTAATCTCTGGATAAAATGAGGTGTCATAAAAATAAATTAAAATTATTTCTGGGTTCCATTTTTAAGCAAGTTTTGGATCAAAAAAGAACCTGCAAATATAGAGCAAGTAATAAGCCTCCAATCAAAGGATTGTAAATAGGAGAAATAGATGTACTGAATTGAATTACCAGTTTCAAGCTCTTCTTGGATTCATACAGAAGCAGCATAACCTCTGTACAAAATATCCTTGGTATCAAATACTCATAAGTTATTTTTCTTTACAGTTTGTTTATAGTCTTTTTGTTATTAGAATGAACTTTCATGACTAGTTTCATCTCCCTTTTGGTGCTTGTGTACTGAACAGATTTTGTGAGCTTTCGGTACGGTAAGTACTACAATGCTTTCTTATCAGCACTCGTTGTAGTTTTTCAACAATCAGATAATGTTCCATAAGCAATTTCTGTGTTTTAATTTTTAGATTTTGAAGAATTATTGCTCTAAGCAGTCCTGTAAAATGCTTGCTTATTAGACAATATAATGGATTTTAGTGGAACACACACAATTTGTTTCAAAGCAACAGCATCCAGAACTTGAGGCTTAATTTGCTGAACACTGTAATACTTCAGTGCCTATCTTTTGGGTCTACTGAGAGTTGGATGTATATCAGTCTTGATTTTATATTGATAGAAGTACATCTAGTTTTCATGTTTGAGTAACTTTTTTCAGATTTTCTCACTTCTGTTCCTTAGAAATTAGTCATCTTGATATAACTTCACTGTTGGGACTGAAATACTGTTTATTACAGCTAGACTAGTAAAAGAGTTAAGGTCAGGATGAAGCTATCTGGTTTGAGACAGCTTTAAAAAAAACATAAACAAAAATTGGTGTTTTGCTTGAGAGAAGAAAAGGAAGATATGAATGTAAGCACCTTGTTTCCTACAGTAAATTACAAGCCTAATGAATAAAATATCGCAATTCCTTCTCACGTTTTCACTTGAGTGCAGTCTGAAACCTGTCTTCTGCTCACTGCAGATCAAATGACCACCTGTTGGCTGGTCAGAGCTGAGATTTTAGTAGCAATTTGTTCTACACTTAGTCATGCCTTCACCTTTAGCTAATGTTCTCTGTTGCAGAAGAGGTGGCATTTTGTGGTCTTCCTTGTTTGAAATACAGATGTTTTTAAAATTTCAAAATGTTAATCAGATGTCAAGTCACTATTGAGCTTGTGTCTTATTAACAGTGTTATGGAGACAGTTCACTTCACGCCATTTTTATGGAACTGAGTGACATCCGAAAGTCAATCTATTTTTATTATGTGCTAGGTTAAAAGATTAGTATCTTTATAAAACCTTACACCACTAGAAATTCAGTCTCATGTCAATCAGAAACTACCATTGCTGAAATGTTGGGTTTCTACATCCTTAAATCACTTCATTGTGTTCTTCAGACCTGCAAGTTGACCAAACGAAATTGTCTGTTGGGCAGTGAAATAAATGGTCCTTATAAACTGCAGGTACATGTAGGTCAATGTTGAGGTTGACATCAGGAGAAAGAGGAAAACTTATATTATGAACAGAAATGGCTACTATGGTTTCAGTATTAATTTTCATAGACTGAGAAATTCATTTAAATTAAGACTGAGGTGAACTATGTTGGTTCAAATAACACGAATGTGCAGCATTTCTTGGCACTAGTCGTTCTGTAAAATGGATTGGAAGTTGATTGCTGTACAGCTGTTATACATTATATACAAAATTGATGAGCTAATCCTGAAAAATTGTTTAAGGAAAAATGCATTTTTCACTTTCAGAGAGAGAAGTAATTGTTACCTTTTAATTGCAGGCTATAAAGCATAAATTATAAACATCAGTGAATCTTATTGAATTGAATGGGATTTTTCCATAGTATTTCTTAGAGACAGAACTTCATCCTGTAAAATTAACATGGCAGATTGATAACAGTTTTTTGAATGACTTTTGAACAAATACAGATGTGCTATATTTCTGTATTTTTCACTGCTGCAATGTTAAGGGCTATTATCCTGACTTAATTTAAATTCCCTTCTTTTTTTCAGTTCTAATGCTTCCAAAACACTAGCATCTGACACATTCTAGGTACCTGTGACTCTATAGGCTGTTGGTTTTTATGTGCAATATACTTTTTTCAAAGGCATGTGCAGTCATACACGTTATTTCATCTTTTGTGGGGTTTTTTTGCACTGCTATCATTTCTGAAAATAAACTGTCTACATTTTTATATGAGTCAGCAGAGTAGGACCATAGGATTTTTCTTAATTGATACATTATACAAATAACAATGTCAACTGGTAAATAGCTGGCTCTCATTTCTGAATATGATACTTTTGTTCCACATGAAAAGATATAGGATAATACTAATTTTGAATGCTGCTGTGAAAAATTGCTGAACTAGTGGCACAACTTGGTGCGGGGAGTGATTTAGGTCAGTTCTCTAGTACACAATTTTGCTTCTGTAGGCAATAATTCATAGAGTAACCCCACTGAATTCACTTATACTCAAATTTAGGACTGTCATAAGAAATGAATAAGAATTGCAGAATGTTAGGAAGAAGGGAGCAGAGAATACTGTGGCAGCATACATGTATACTATTCTCCAGGGAACCGGCTTTGCTAGCTGGGTGTCTGCCTTTCCAAATTAGGAACAATTTCCTGTGTTTGTCCTTCCAGTGGAGTGCCCCTTCACTTGTTGTATTTGCAGGCACCCTTCCTTCTGTGTCTATCTTGTTCTTCATCCATTCTCTATATTCTTTATTTTTTTTCCTCTCATTTTTTCTCATTCTGTTCCATTTCTCCATTTTTGTGTATAATCCTTACTCTCTTTTCCTTGTTTTGTACATCCGTCCTTTAAAAACTTTGCTATTCTGCAGATATGATTGTTTATAGATTATTAAATTCTTATTATTCTGTTTGGAATATGTAACACCTGTTATTGAAGCATTTTCACTTGTTAAGGTATCCTACAAATCCAGAGCATGACAAGGAGCTATATCAGATTATTGGTAAATAACAGGAGAATTACAGGTATTGAAGAACCAACAATGGTGTTCAATTACAGTATATTTTCAATTTGGACATAGATTTTAAGCAGTGGGAAAGCTTAAATGAAGACTATACATCCTTTTGAAAGCTACTGCTTGTAAAAATGCATTTTGTTGCAAATTCCAGAGTCTTCAGCTGTGCTCTTATGGGTATTGCAAAATCTACCGTGATGAGCAAATCACTAATACATTTCCATGTATTAACTATTCACTCTCTGTGAAAAGAATGTTTAGAATATATTATTTGCTCCTTTTTTGTTGTTGGCAGTAGAAAATCATTAAAATGATACCATATTGTAGCTCCTCCCAAAATGTAAAGTTTTGGATTTGGCCTGGTTTTTTTACTCGATGCTTATAAATTGTGGGTGGTTTTGATCTTTTTCTCATTCAGTGTCGTTGACAGCCTGCTAAAAATATGCAAAAGAGCTTTACCTCAGAGGACATACAGCAAATCAGCAGGGTACTTTCACTGCAAGTTCAGTCGGGGACTTCCCTCTGGGGTGTAAAGTTTAAAATAATTATAAATGATGCTTTTAAAGCTTTGGCTACACTTTGCAGATTTAGAATATTGGTGTCATTGGATTCCTTCACATTCAGCAATATCACTTTAAAGACCCCTTTTCTCATGATTTCCTGAAAAATAGAGTCTGCTGCTGTGCAACAAAACTGAAAACATACATGGCCCTTTTCAGTCAAGTTCTGATCACGATCTACTAGTTGCTAATAGAAACCATCATTTGAATGTAATCAAAGGAAACAGATTGAAAGACACACAAAAAAGGAAAACTGCTTCTTTACTTAGAGCCTGTCACTGGAGTCCTTAGCACTTAGTCCTGAAGCTGCACTAATACCATCCTGTATCTTGTTTCAGGCACTCAATTGTGAAGTGAGGTTGAAAACAGCTAGGCTAGGAAAAAAAGTTCAGATTTGAAAGCAAAATAGCCTGTATAAACATAATCAAGAGGACTAAAGTAGTTAAGGGACAGCCCATAATTTATTCCGTACAGCCACAGAAGCCACTTAGGAGAGATCCTTCTGATTCCTCCTTCTCTGTTAAATACAGGGTGAAGTGATGCTGCACACGTTGTGCTATGTAAGCCCATCATATTAATTGTTTTACTGGACATGTGATGAAAGCCGTTTGCCTATTTGTGCAGTCTACTTCCCCATGTGCTCTAGAGAAAAGTAGTAGCTGTTTCCCCTCACTTATAACCTACTTCTGCTCCTCGGGAGCACCTAGGGCAAGGTCTATGACTTGGCTTTTTTTATGAAAAATCATAAATATACAGTAGGCATTTCCCAGATGCTGATAAATGTTAACGCTCAAAAATATTTCTGAGAGAGTCATCTCTGCTTCTTGAATGGTAGGAGTGGCTTAGCTGAGAATGCAAAAGGAACCAGCAGGGCCACTGCTGATCATTTTTCAGATGCTCCATGCTCTTTGGGGTTTGTGTTACAGAACTTCATCTGTCTCTTGAAGTTTTTAATTTACTTTAAAATTGTGTTCTTCTAATCCTCTTCCTGTCTGCTGGCCCTGCTCTTGCATTGCCTATTGCTTTGCTGCCAGCACAGATGTTCAGGTGTCACAGAATCACAGAATCAACCGGGGTTGGAAGGGACCTCTGGAGATCATCTAGTCCACCCCCCCTGCCAGAGCAGGGTCACCTAGAGCAGGTTGCACAGGATGGCGTCCAGGCGGGTTTGGAATGTCTCCAGAGTCGGAGACTCCACCGCCTCTCTGGGCAGCCTGTTCCAGTGCTCTGCCACCCTCAAAGGAAAGAAGTTCCTCCTCATGTTTAGATGGAACTTCCTATGGTCAAGTTTGTGCCTGTTAACCTCTTGTCCTGTCACTGGGCACCACTGAAAAAAGACGGGTCCCATCCTCCCAGCACCCTCCCTTTAAGTATTTATAAGCATTGATGAGGGCCCCCCTCAGTGGTGAATTTAACTAAAGAAGTGACCCATTAACAAAACTGTTAATTTTAACTTGCTGCAGTCTTCTGAGCAGTTTTATCACATGACACATGGAAACCTACTGTAGAACAAAACAGGAGGGGGAGGCAGGAATGGCATAGAGACAGTAGAAAAACAACCTCCGATAGAGGGAGTGGATTAGTTTTTCAGTAATGCAGGCTTATGCAGTCCCAAAGTGAATTCATTTAAGCAAGAACATCCTGGAAAAATACATGTTATTGACAGAAAAGCAGAAACATCACTTCTTGAGATGCTTAATCTGTATCAGTTAAAGAAGAGATATTTCAGAGATCTGAAGGGAAATGTTGGAAGGGTTTCCGGGTAAGTGTCTGCATCTTCAGTTATATACATCACAACTATCTTCCTTCTCGCCTGAATTTGGGTCACAAAACAAGCTGTAAGTTGAACCTAAGAAATATTCAAGGTCCAGTTTTAGGGAGTTTCAAGCCTGAGGAAAAGCCATTGATCATCAAGAAGAGGATACGTATTAGGAGTTGCCAGCTGAGGAGATGCTGTGCTTTTTGACCATTCATGTAAGATAACAAAGGTTTGCAATCTGTTTTGTGTTGTGGCTTTTTGTGAAATTTCACATAAATGTAGTTTGGCTTGAAAGAGGATTCTGAGAAGGTAACAGTGAAGGTATATTGGACTTCTGAATGTGAGCTGTCTCCCTTAATGGGTGGTTGAAAAAAAATCAGTCTTGTGATATACTGATTTCTCAGCTAAAATATATGCTTTGGTAAACACAGAAATCTTGCAGGAAAGACTCAAGCTATCTAAAAGGCAGCCATATTTACCCCTTTCTTATCCCAGTTACAGTTGTTAAGAGAAAAAAAAAATAGAAATTTGAACTAATAAAGGACACAGGAAAATTTGAATCAACTGGCTGATTATAAAGAAATCTTAAGAGCCTTGCACATGTATAATTTGTCAATGCTAGTGGTGGGGCACCCATAAGTTCCCTACTAGCTCAGGTCTGAACCTGCTTTGCTGGGACATGGGAGTGAATTATCATTGACATAGCAAACAAAAGCTCAAACCTTCATTGAAGTGAAAATAAGTGCTTTATATTTGCTGGCTGACCATATAGGGGTCTGTCATATTTACTTTTTCCCTGCTGACAAAGCTTTCAATGTTGGCTGCTGGGGATTGAAGGCTTCACTCTATCAGTGCTTCCAGCCTATATGAAGGACAGCAATAAAGTTTATTTCCGTGCCTGTGTTCTACTTGCTGCTTATAAAACCTCATCTGTGTTTGCTTTTTCTTAGCTAGCAGAGGAGAAAATTGCCATTAATCTTCTGGCAGACTGTCAATAAAATATCATTTCAAGTTCTCTTACTAGAAAACAGATGTTTTTCTTTTTTGTGTGTGTGCTTCTTTCCTTTCTTTTCACTCTTTTCGTCCATCTTATTTTTATCTTTTTAAGTTCCACATTCTACTTATGGTACTTTAAAGATATAACTGATTGAACGGATGCCTCGGTAATCAAATATATAATTGTAGTATATCTGTGGCTTTCTCAAGGCACAGCAGTGTCCTCTGCAATAACCTAACACAGTAAAAAAGGCAACAGTAAAAGCTTAAACATATGGTTATTTAAGTGAATTTGAAAATTCCTACAATAAGGACAGTTGCCTTAATTGGTGGCGAAAAAATCATTAGATATATGTTCAGATAAAAACTTGATTTTTTTAGCACTACTACATAAATGTTTTCAGAAACCTCTTTAAGATTGCTGAAAAGTAGTAGACTTACCAGTTGTGATATTTCAGTGTATGGTTCAATTTTACAAGGCCATTTTTCAATTTAGTGTGTATGTGGGGCTATATGAATCAGAGCCATGGTGTGGTTATATATCAGCTGGTATGCAAGGTGTTACCAGCAGAGCCCTAGGTCATGGTCTGTAGTTGACAGAAATTGTCCCCTCTGAACCTTCAGCCTGAAGTCTTAAAGGGGAGCAGGGAGCTGGAGGTCCTCCAAAATACTAAATATTACAAGAAGACTCTTGGAGGATAGGAAAGCAAAGATTGCTGTAGGCATGTAACATCTCATTTTACCAGTTAGGGACACAGCAGCCTCCAGGATGTACTAGATCTCTAAAAATAGATTGTCTTGAATTAATAAATCCTGATTTATATGCGAGAGAGTTGTGTATGTCTAGCTTATACTGATCCTATGAAATCTTTCATAAAAGGACTTTTCAGAAGTGGACTAGGCCTTTCTACTATTTTAATGGGAAGAAGCAGGAGAAAGTAAGTTTTTCATGTATAGCAGGTCCTAAATTTCTCTTATTTTACTTTTATGGTTTTCTCTTAGCTTTTGAGAAGCAAGATGACTTAATCACATTTCAGATCTATTGATTTAAATTATCCTCACAATTTTTTTTCATGTCAGAAAGTGGGTGTTACAGTCTAATCTTGTGGGATATTGAGAAGTGATATTCTAATGAGTAGTGGCAAAGCAACTGAATACTATTTTCTTCTGGAGAAGAGTACATAGAAGCTAATGTAATGTCATTCATATTAGTGAACTGGGCTGCAATGGCAGTCATTTCACAGTAAAGCTCTGGAACCACCTGGTCTCACAGGAATCTCTACTGACATATTCATAAATGATTGAGAGAAGAGGAGGAGCACTGAGGTGATAGTATTTGCAGATTCAATGAGATTATTTAGGCAAATCAAATGAAATGCCGCATGTGAGGGTTTTCTGAAGGGTTTCAAAATGCTGAATGACTGGATAGTAAAATGGTAGGGTGAAGCTAAATATCAATATGTAAATAGTAATTCAAACTAGAATAGGTAACCTTAATTATGCAAGCACAGCAATGGAGTCTGTTAGCAGTGAGCTGAAGAAATTGTGCAGTCATTATAAATGGCTCCTGTAAAACAGTTCAGCGCTCAGAAGAGACCAGAAATCCCAAAGGGTGTTAGTAGCTATGGGGAAAGGAAGTAAGACCAGAACAGAAAACCGCATTATGCCATCGTGCAGTCATTGTTTATCTGCATCTTGAATGCTGCATGTGTTTCTGGTTCCTGTTCCTCATGATGAATAGGCAAAATACAGTGCACTGCAACAGGGAGGATTCCAAGTATGGATTGGCTTTGCTACATGGAGAAGGTAGACAAGCTAGGAAAAAAAAGATAACAGAGAATGAGTGTATCTTGATAAAGATATGATTAAACAGCCATGAGAAGCATCAAGGAGTTAGTAAGTAGTATGAAATTGAAATACATCAAGGACTTTTTGTCATAAGGCCATTTCTGTAGCTCCAGTAGTCCCTAATATGTTAGTTACTGGAAACTGTGACTGTGTTAGAGTAGTGAATACTATACGGTGGCCCTGCTTTTCTTAGTTGCTGCTGAAAGCACAGTGCTGGGCTAGCTGGACTTCTGGTCTCGCCTGGCAAGACCACTCTCATGTTCCCAAACAGATTTTTTTAATGGAACAAAAGTTTGTTATATTAAAGCTGATGATCTAGAAGCAGCCTTAGCTCAGAAAGTCTGTAAACTACAAGCTCTTAGAAGCGGCAGCAAATAGTTAGGGAAAAGTCCCTGAATATTGTTCCTTTCTTTAAACATCAACTGCTGGTCGCTGTCAAAGGCAGAATGCAAGACAATACAGAACTCGGGTGTAACATTCAGTATAGCAGCTTTTGTCTTACGTACCATTTCCTCTCTTATTTTGCAGCTTCTTTTCCTAATCACTTTATCACTAGTTTATACCCTGTATTCAGAGTAAACAAGAAATTGCTAGTGAAAGTAATATATAAATTTATCATCAACTGGGCTGTATACATTCATTCTAAACTTTATAATCAGATTCTATGAAAATTAGAGTATTACCACACAGATAACAGCAGATGACACGAGCCAATATTTCAATAAATTCTTAAAAAAATAATTCTTAACTGATAAAACCAGTCAAATTAGGATAAATCCTTAATTAATTTGGCTATTTCATATGTAGTGAGAGTTGTGAATTTTTTATTTTATTTTTTTTTACTTAGTATCGAGTTTTCTGGCAAGAAATTTTGGTCTGTAGCTCTAAAAAGAAAATCATTAGTAGCATTCACTATTAAGAAAAAGTAACAGTAACTCAGCACTGCTTAGTCAATAGTGCTTCTAAAGTTATACTCAGATTGGAAATATTATCAGACTGCGTGTATAAGTATCTTTATTTGCTTTTCACATTAACTCCTCATTTGTTTCTTAGGGCTCTGTTTCTAAGAAATAATGCTGTTGTGATTCTCATTTGTTAATACTTTTGTGAAAAACATTTAGAAGTGATTATAAATGAAAATTCTATGGAGAAATACTGCAGTCTTTCTATTATAGGATTACAGTTTAAAGAGTTTTTTTCAGGTCATAGAAACTTAGGGATTTTTTCAAAATAAATCTGTCTAAAAAGATACTAAAATCCTTAATAGTTCAGTTCCGAAAGCATTAGGTATATTAAGAATGTACGTAGGACTTTTTCCGAATAGATGCCTTACTAAATCTATGCTGCTGTTCTTATCTCCAGAACTTTTCAAGGAAAACAAAACAAATTGCCATCTCTCTGCAGGTAGATACTGCTTTTCTGATCAACATATCACATGCTTACAGCCATCATTCTGTTGTAATATATACTTGTAAAGAATTAATATAATGAGTGTTTGAGGGTTTTTTTTTTTTTTGATGAAATGGATATACATGGATAAGAGATAAGGGAGAGGGGAAATACACAATCAGAGAGAGTGAAGTTTGAATGGGATGCCTGGTTCTCATTAACACAGCCAGTGAGCATTGCAATAAGTCTAACATATGTTGAGAGGAATTGCCAAGTTTCTGTCTGTCCCTCTCATATTGATAGATATTATGAATAGAAAGCTTCTACATTATATTAAAAAAAAAAAAAAAAAAAAGGAAAAACAAATTTAGCGGAGAGCCA
>VYXH01001737.1:150035-165263 GCA_013397275.1 Burhinus bistriatus
AAAAAGGCACAACCAACTTCAGCGAGAGTCAGGCCAGATCCTATTTCTCAGTTTGCTGTGCTTAGGAGAACCGAGCTGCTTAGGGAAAGCTTGACTACCTCTTCTTCAATCAAAGAAAGAAAGGAAAAAAGGAGGAAAAAAGGGTACCAAACTAATTTTAATTAAATTAAAATTATTCCGAAACATTTATACGTTTGTAGTGCTGAAAGTCTGGAATAAATCCCTGGTAAGCGATTATGTTACTCCTTAAGCATTAAGATCAGTGGCATCTCATTATAGACAGTAATGAACAGTACATGGGCGTAGAGCCTTTGTCTTTTCCATGTGTAGTGCTCTAATGCAGAAGTGGAGTTCTCTGCCTATTTGGATAAATACAAGTTCACAGAACCTGGTTTTTGAGCCATCTGTGGCATTTTGATGGCCTCTCCTTTATTACGTCTGCAGAAAATACTGTGTAAGTATGTATCAGTTTTAGCTGCATGACTGTTTCAAAAAGGTGGGCTATTTTATCATTGCTTCACTTCTCTGCAGCAAGTCATCATTTCGTAAGTTCAATCTTGATGAAGAAGTCTAGCAAGCACTTAGCTACAATATTATTCTCCATTAATGTTATAAGAAGAGCAATTCATTTTTCAGTGTGCTTTTTTTGAAGAGCTAATAGTGTTAAAAACATCTACCCAGTGCATGTCACTGATGAGCAGTTTCTTATATTAAAAACACTTACTCTGTATCTAGCACATTTTGCATTTCTGTCTATTAAAATGTATGAAACATCTGTCATAACATTTTAAGCACTCAGTAGGTTATTACTGGAACCACATAACTGCCTCCTTATTATTTCTTCTTGACAATGACTTGAATGAATTATATTCAGGTAGTTGTTTAAATTTCCATCCAAGCACATATCATTTTTGGATGACATGTCAAGAGGTTAACTTATGCTCCCTTCCAGCTGATTTCTAGGCCTCAATCCATCAGACAAGTCACTTCAAAGGAGATATTACTCTGTTGAGTTGAGACATCAAGATAAAGTTGGCTTTCTGAGATGCCACTTTGGGAAGTGTGCAAAGAATTCTTCAGCAGTTATTTGTCTAGGCAGTACTGAAGCAACAAGACACAAGATGAAGACCAAGACACGGAATGAGAAAAAGCTATTAAAGAAAAGAGGGAGCTGTGGTTAATGTAGCTTGTACTAATTTTTTCGTATTATTTCTCATTCATTTTATATTCTTTGAGATTTTCCTCCAAGGAGTGAAGTGCATGTATGTAGAAATAACGTTTCATTAGTTAAAAGTTCCTCTGTCTCTCCACATTAAGTCTTTTCTCACTAATAATAAAATCTGTCTGGAAAAGGAAGACCAAATAGGTAAGTCAACAATTCCATCTTTCACTCACATGCCATGAACTGTTTACATATGACTTGCGGGAACTGGATCAGAAATGAAGAATAACAAGCACAGATAGTATACTCGCTACCGTCTAAGGTATTCTAGTCTTACAAAAATTTAAGCATTATAGTTGTTGAGTATAGGTGAAAATTACTTGTTGAATTTGTGTTGTGGTTACTGCCATACTTTGAATTGTCCATGCAGTTTTTGCTATGGAATATTTCAGCAGCTTGTATTCTGTTTCCTATGAGAGAACAATGTAGATGTACTCCATGGACGCTCGGGAAGAAATATTCTTGCATCTTCAGCTAACATTTTGCAGGCGACAGAAGACACTTAGGCAGTCAGCTGGCAAGCTAATCAGTTATGAATCAGAGCAGCACTAGCAAGAAAAGACTCCAATGTGAATTCTTGATTTCCTGAACTCACATAAACCAAGATACAGAGTGCACTTTAAGGTAGTGCAAGTAGGAACTTCTGTCAAGAAGCTGACTTGTTTTTTTTCAATAACAAAATTGTCGTTCACTGACAGTGAGCACAATCCTCAAGAGATAACAAATGGGAAAAGAGCATTTGAGATATTCTCTCAATGTTGAAATCAATTCTATCTACTCAATTTTAGAAGGCATTCTGTTTTAGTTTTATACGGGCATGCAAGAGACAGCCTGGAAATAAGAGACAGCAAAAGGTGCTTGACTTTACATATTCTTAGCATGAAAATACTTGAGCAGCCATAATTGTAAAAATGAAATTCTCAAAAAGTTGCAAGTGAACAATGAAAAAAGTAAGACTAAAACTCACTATTGCAGATGTCACAGTTAACTTCAGTTTCATTTAGCCACCACAAATACATGTCTGGGAAAGTAACAGGTTGAGAAGCAGCTGAAATGTAGTGTAAAAATTTTGATGCAGAATGCGGAAAATGTCCTTGTTTGCAGAAAAGAAACACACATTGGTCTTTTGGGTAAGAAATCACATGAAGAAGCTGGAAGAGTTGCTGAAAATTTACCTTTAATAAAATGCCATATTAAATACATGCAAACTGTCTCAAACATACATGGTATCTAAGGCAGCTGAGTACTTTTGTTTCCAACAAAATCTCTGTTGGAATAAGTATGTAGTAATTTTTTTAAATCTTATTTTAGGCTCAGGAAACCTGAAAAAATGTTATTTTTATAGGTTCCCTAATAATTAGTATTCAGATTGCTTTCTTGCAGATAAGGAATATCAGACCTAACTCAAAATCAAAAGAAATGTTTAAAGAATAATTACAATATTGTCTACAATTTCAGTCTGAAAAATTCAGGGTTTTTTTCCTTTCAGAAGAAACTTTATTTATAAGAAAGATTCAAACAAATGTTAATGTGTATTGTTTACCCTTTTTTAATAGTACTAGAGCATTGAAATCTTAAGATATGTATTCACTTTATGTGACCCTGCTACTGTTAATATGCTAAGTGGTCTGCCCTATGGCCCACAATGACACTTTACAAGGATAAACTTGAAGCAAGAATGACATGACATAGTGATGAAGAAATATACAAATCGGAAAAAGTGTGGCTTTGCAATTATTTTGTGTAATAGTTTAGGAATATACAAGAAAATAAGCGTAGGCCTTATATGTCGTCTATTGTTTAAGTCGGGGAAAAAATCAGAGACCAATCCCATACCAATGAAAGTCCACAGATGCTGTTTAGAGAACAGGGGTCACCCCTGTATTCATCTATTTGTAATTTCTGAAAATAATCTGAAATGTCTATTTTAGTGCTCCTTGCCTGAATCCTATCTACGTAGAAGCATCCAAGAATAAGCAGTGTCAAGAAATTGTGCTTTTCTATCCATGAGTATAAAAATATTTTAAAACATTTAAATAACAATCAACAATCACAACTCTTTAAACATTATTCTCTTTACCCTTAACTAGGCAAAATGTTATAATTCAGTGTTTTCTTTTTTTTTAAAAAGGATATGAGTGTGAGATTTCGTTGTTACATATTTTCTAACAGCTGTGCCTTGGGTTGAAGACACCTGTAAATTAAGAGGAGCTTATTCTTAAAATAAAGTCACAGTCCAAATTATTTTCCTTTCTGTGCCGAATAGTTACCAATCTGCTTATTCTTAAGCACAAAGTGCAAGACACAAGGGTAAAATGAAATATTTAAGTGGGTTATGTTCATTTTTGCCTAAACATGAAGGTAATGTTTTTTATAAAAAGGTAAATTACGGAGAAGCGTACTTAAGTTGTGCTTACTTATATTTTTAAATGTATTTCAGAGTTTTGACAGCCATGGTTTGATATAAATGGGCACAGTCAATAGCAAAGTCAGAAAGGCTAATGTTTTTTCAATCAAGCTGTTTCTGCTTGTTTCCAGTTGTTGGTTATAATCTAACCAAAGTAAAACAAATATTCTGATTCTCTCAGGAAAAAAAAATCAAGTATGTACTAACTTCTTCTGCAAAAAAATCACTGTAAGTTACGTTATTTTTCCTTCAGTGGGTTTAACTGGAAAGGAAAAGGGCGGACTTAATAGAAAACAGTAGCAGAGGTTTTTCAGATTCATAAAGGGTGTTTGCATCATCAGGGTACACTTAGACATCTGCTATAGGTGACTACACACTTGTTCCTTGTAGCAGCTGTGTATCCCAGTCTTCTTTGTATTTGTTAGCTGATTGACAGCGATTTGCAGATTGGTGATTAAAGTCCAGGTTATCAATGTTATTTTGATAGCTATCTTATGGTGAAATCCTTCTTGCAAGTCAGAATTCCTCCAGATCTCTTGGGTTGAGAGGAGACAGCAAAGTTCCTCTGGAAGTTGGGGCACGGTATTTGAATAGTAACTTGTAGGGATGAAGAATGAGTTTACTGAGGTAAAAATTCTTCTTGGGAAAGCTGAAGATGAACTTGAACTTAACTTAGGGTCACTTTTTTCCTTTAGTTTAAGCCCACCTCTTACAAATCAGTACTATTGACAGAACCCTGAAGTCACACAGAATTAATGAATATTGGACAACCTGGATGCCATTAAAGTCATATCATAACAATGAATATTTATGTTTAAAAAATTGAATTCCAGTATTGCTTAAAATTGGGGTTTCATGCTAGTCTTGGTACTATTTTACACAGAAGTTGCCAAGTCAGTCCTTATAATTTTCAATCCTATTTCTGTTATAGGAGGAAAAAAAATGAATACTAATAACTCCAGATAAATTAGCCATTCTTTTCTCTACCAGTTTAAAAGGAATTTTTCATCAAAATAAATTTTCAGTGTAAGAAAGCTGTCTGTAATACAAGCATTCTGCACAGAAAAATTTCAGTATTTCAAATTAATTAAAATTTCCCATTCTATTCTTCCTTATGCAATACACTAGCTTATAGTGGATTAACCTTTAAAAACCGAACAATCAATTTCGGTTATCAAGCCAAATTTATTCCCCCCCACACCCTGTATTATTCGGTGTCAGTGTGTGTGTAGGTGAGTTGTTGCAGTGACTCAGTCCAGGTTCTTCGAGTCCATCCTCTCCTTGGTGGCCAGAGTTTCCAGCCGGCTTCCCTTACTATCATCCTTCTGTGGTCTTTTCTCAGGCTCGGCTACGGGAGTGTTCTGGGAACTAGGGAGCTGGCTGAGAAAATGGGATAGCAGGCTTGTGAAATAGCTGCTTTCCTAATGTACTGCAGTAGCTTAGGTAGAATGAAGTCGAAGATGTTGACTTGAAAGTGTTTGTGTTAAGTGCACCTTAATTAAAAAAAAAAAAAAAAAAGCTTAAATGTATTCAGCTTAAAATTCTTGGGTTTTTGCATTATAGTAGCCAACTAAGGTAAAAACAAATTAAGATTTACAAAAAGTCACACAAGTAGTTTGTGGAAGTGAATCTGCTGAATCCCAATTCAGAGTCCTAGGTTTTCGTCACACTTTAAAAAATTTAGCATGATTCAAGGTAGGATATGACCTTAAAGTGTGTTTGTGATGCTGCTTGATCTTTGCAAGTGCACCTTTTTTTACCTGCAGTAAATACAAAGTAAATAATTTTGCACTGTGAAACTAGCTTCAAATTAGCATAGAACTGCCATGTATTGAAAGTTCATGCTGACCTTACCTACAGCAAAGTCAATTGTCAAGTTCAACATAATTTCTGAAAATTTGCCTGAAAATGTTCAGCAGTGAGCTAAAAAGCAACAACCATATGTTTCAAGCTCATTGACTTTGCTGTGCTTTAGTTCAGGGCCTTGGGGTAGATTCATAAAACTTTTAGTACCTTTAGCACATTTTCTGGTAGTCATGATCCTTAGAGAACAGTACAAAAGAGAAACTGCACTCTTATTAAAAATACAGGAATCTAGCTGACTTCTGGTTTTAGCTTTTAAAAGACACTTTTCTTTCATTATTTCCAAGAAGAAGGAAAATTACATGTCCTTAGGACTGTTTGTGTTTCACTTGCTTAGATATATGACTTACAAAACTAAATTAAAATGCAGCTGATTCCTAACAATAAATGTTTTAAGTAATGTGTTGAGAAACGTTTCTAGCTGGGTTAGACATTTCATAATGCAAGAACAATATCAGTTTTATCCTCTTATCTGCTCTTGAGTTCACCTATAGTTGTAATTGCAATTTCAAGACCATTTTTTCAAGAAATATGGTTCAACCCATTTATTAACCAGCAAAGCATACTTCCCAATTTTGAGAGCATGTGTACGTGTTCTATGTATACTTTGATGTGGCAGGAAAGTCTAGAGGCCAAGACTTGCAACTCAGAAGTTTACTGCTTTCTGATCTTTCTTTCTCCGTCTTGGTGAAATTCAGTAGTGGTCCTCGTTCCGTTTGTCGAGAATAGGCTTTCACAAGACAGTGGTGTATCATCAGCACCTTTCTTGGCAGACACCAAGAATCCTTAGATTTAAATTGCTCCAACAGATCTATGTTCTGCCCTCCCACCTTGATCCACTGGCTCTACTTAGATACCTAAGTGTCATCAACAGTTAATATCTCACAGCTTTAAAGAAATTAACGGATGGGTATGTGTGCTATCACACCCCAAATTAAATAGCTTGCTTAAATCAAAAGGTAAACAAAGTTGGGAGGGGAAAAATACTGAGCAGCTCAGACCATGGGTAGGGGAAGCAAGTTCAAAGAAAAGAGAGAAAAGAAACAGGCAAATGTCTATAGAAAACTTTGTGTCCTCAGACCTGAATAATGGTGCTTGATTCCTGGATTCGTTGGGTTTTATAGCCTTCTATGGATTTTTTTCTTCCCCAGTGCATTCACTATGTATGCTGGTTTTCCTTACTGGTGAACTAAATCAATATTCAATACAGTCTGTTTGTAGTTTGGTCATGTAGAGGAAGCCAGTAGAATTTTCAAAAGTACCTTGTCTAGCTTTCTGCGTTTCTATATGAGTGCAGGTACAGAAACAGGTTTAACATTATATTTCTGTTATTCAAAACAATATGAGCAAATCTATTCTACAGCTGAAATGAAGGCTAATGAATGATATTAGCAACTCTAATCTCCTTTGTTTTAATTTCTGAAATGTCAGAGTGTTTTTTTTAAAAAGTAATAAAAATACCCTTAACTGCCAATACTTTACCCAAATTGCCACAAGCAATTTTGCCTATAATAAAGCTATTGTGGGCTGGAAGATTTTGATCAAGCAGTGCAGATTGATGTGTTTTGCTTAATATGATTCAATGAACATGTTGTTCTTGTGGAAGTTTCTGTATGAGTCTGTTAGGAATAAAATACAGTTGACAAAATTTCTTTGACCCATAAAAAGACTTTCTCAAGTTAATTTATCAAAGCTTTAAATGATAAACTGATACACATTGTTGATCTTTAAAAGGCAACTAAGTTTTTCTCTTAGTAAGAAACATGCATAGTCAGGGAATTTCAGGATGATGCAGATGCAGTCATTTAAAATACAGTTGATTCACTATAATAATTGACTTTTTAAATTCAAGTTTGCAAATGAGTGGTTCAGAAGATCAGAATTGTTTCTGCAGCCAACCACCATGGAAAGGATAATGAAGATTAAGGTGCTTTCCCCTATTTGTCTTGTGTTTCTGTATCTAGTTCTGGAAGAATCTTTTTATGAATGTTTTGTGCTGCAAACTGGTGTATAACATAGGTGCCTCACAAGGTTTGCAGAGTGGCTGTGAGACTGGCTGCTTGCTGGAACAGAAGCCTAGATTACAGGCATGCTAGATTTACCCTGGAAAGCAGGATAAATGAGATGGCACAGAGTTGCCTGGTTCTGCACCAAGTATTTACAGTAACACTCTTAGGTATCTCTCAGAGCCACTCAGCTATGTTTACAATTCAGCTTGCTATGTATGAATTACCTTAGCTGTAAGACTTCATCTGAAATCCTGGCATCCCTGACCTCATATTAATATGCTCTATTAACTGGAGTGATCTCAGGGTTTTGTCTTTTTTTCCACTTATTCTCTCGAATTTCAAATGGGAAATGCCACTTGATAGTGATTGCTGTAGTATGCATAGTTATCCATTAGCATACAAGGCTGAAACCACTGACATTTCTTATACTGACCAATAAAAAGATAGTAGTGGTTTGCCTGTAACTAACTGGGGTTTCATAGGTTAGTATAGCATTCACTGATCCATCCAGTCTCCCTTGCTAGTCTCAATTTACTTTATCTTTCTTTTACTTTTGGTCACAGAATTGAATGCTCTGAGCAAGTCTGGGTAGCATTTTAGTATGTGCCTTGGTGGTGGATGGCGTTGTAAGAGCCAGTAATTCCTGTGGTTGGTTCAGACAACTAACTTTGAATGCATTTTGGTACAATGCCAAAAGCTAGTATCTTGTGTCAAAGTGACCAGTTTGTTTTTATGATGTTCTGTTCAAATAGTTGGTTAAAAGATCTCCCAATTTAAGTACAACAGGATAGAGATCTATAAGAGAAAAAGTAAGTATGTGTGCTACCACCAATTAACAGGCTTATTTGAATTCAGCAAATTTTGAGCACTTTAATTAGGCTGAAGAGGCTCCTTACAAGATAGTAAAGAGAATAGGACTCTCCAGAGAACATTTAGAATATTCAGCACACTGAAAACGAGATTTTTCTTTTGGAGGTTCGTACCTTTTTCCTTTAAATTTCAAGAGGACTAAAGGCAGTTAAATTCTAGATGAGGGGCCGAAAACAAAGTAAGCTCAACTTTGAGTGCTTATGTGAATTTATAACTTAGGATGTTTTGGGGCTTTACGTTTATATGTTCTAGTTCATAACGGATTTGCATCATCAAGATTTGTACCTCTATCATCTGGCTGCACAGTCTGTGTTTTCCCATGTAAGAAGATGGCTGTACAAGCTATTTTCTGCTTTTAAATGGATGTGCAGGTTTTACTGGCATGATGGACTATAAGCAAATTGTGGGAGCCATAAAAGTGCCTATACTTTTTTATTTGGTACTGTCCATTCATGCTAGGCATGCATAAAATCTAGTAGTTATTTAAGCCTTTAAAATAGGAAAAGAGCTGAATATATGCATTGATAATAAATTTCATACTTAAGGAAGAGGAGATACTTAGTGTATTTTTGCAGGTTACAACCTGTCTCTGAAAGAAAAGTTTTATGGTTAAGGTATTCATGTCTGAGAGAATAGCTCAGAAAGTGAGTGCTGGGTACATGAAGCAAACTAACTGTGTCCTGTTTAGAAAGAGACAAATGAGTTCCAGGGGAAGGACTGCATAGGAAATAGGAGTGGAGGGACATAAGGTTGGAAGGGTAGTATCAGTCCATTAAAAAAAACAAAAAGAGAGAAAAAAGAATCCCCCCACATTTCTGTTGTTTTTTTCCATTTAGGGTTCTTGCTTTTCTTCTCATGGGAAATATTTAATGTTTTTTAAAGAAAAGAAGGTAAAAAAAAAAAGCTTAACCCCCCCAAAAGTGGCAATATGCTAATTCTTATTTAAATACAACAGCACTTTCTGCTAGTGTGATTTAAATGAAGTGGAATCAGATCAGTGTAAAGTCAGAATAAGACTGGAGAGCCAATGATTTAGTAGATTTAGATTTACTGTAAACTACAGCACTATAAACCAGGACAGAAGAGTCTGAACTGTTACAATCTCAATAATATGATGTTTAAATTAATTTCAGTTCAACATATTTGAAAGTCGGTGAGGAAAGTACTAATATAAACTATGTTTGAGGTTGGCCAGTGCCATTTAACGACATATGTTAAGAGTTTCCTTCTGCAGTCATTGTAATCTTGTGTGGTATCAAGGACCGCATGTTTTTGTGCTTAAGCATTTAGAAAATTTGGTCCTAAATACACTGCTCACAAGCACATTTACTACTTTTATAGTTCCTTGCACTCTCTATGACAAAGAAAAAAACCTCTCTTCTCTAGAGTTCATCTTCAGGAAAGAAAAGCCTCTTTCCGTGCAAGCAGCTAGTTTCTACAAGGCCAGGACTGCTTTCAGTGCGTTGCCCCTATAGTCTGTTATACCCAGGTTCATCCCTTTCGCAGCCCTTTCACGGTAGTTCTCCTTAATCTGGTTTTAGATTGTGTGCATTGCGAACAAAGGCAGCTCACGGGTAGTTCTGACCTGATTTTTTTTTTACTTGGAGTACCCTTGCGGAGGAAACAGACTGATATGTAGGAAAACATACCTTTAACTTTACAACAGGAAAAGTTTACAAGTCCCTAACCATCAAATGATAATAGACGTATTTGCCTGTATGAATGTGAGCAGCCAATTTGGATTTGTTATTTATATACACTGAGGCACCTTTACATGAATGGGACGCTGCAGGGGGTTGATAATGTGAGAGCAAATTAAAATTGCATATGCTTTTAGGTCTTTTAGAGAGCTGTTGTGAGATAAGGGAGACTAAGTAGTTCAACTACTTAAAAATATTTTTTTTTTAAAAAAGGGGTTGGACTAACAAATGAAGAACAGCTAACATTTAAAATAATAGTAAGTGATACATTTCTAGGGAGGCATATTGACTCTCACTAAGATTTTTACTGATGTTATTTAAGCATCTTTTGTAAATCCATCCCTTGTCCCCCAAATCTAGTTAAAAATTGCTTCCATTGAAGGCCCCAATAAAATATAAAATAATAGAAATTGCTTAAAGAGCATTAGTTACTCCATCTATATCACTGTATCCAGAGAACTTGATTTGTGTAAGCTTTATGCAAAACCGGTCTTTCTCTTGTCAGAGATAGTAAACATGTAAGGAACAGAACAATTCAGGTAGTTGACATCAGTGAGTATATATACATCTTTCTGCTGGGTTTGCACACCTTTCCTAGCCTAGTGTCAATACAGAAGCATAAAGAAAGCAACATGATGTTATCAGAATCTCACTGCTTTTGCTGTAGCTAGTATTTTTACTCCTGGAGATGCCTTGACATGCTCAAAATAACAAAGATTGCATATAAAAGCAGGGCAATCAACCAGCAGCAATTAAAAAAATGCTGATAGAAAAGGGAAAAGTCTGAGATGAAAATTGTCCAATATGCTGAACCGCTACATCAAACTGTCAGTTTATTTTCCCTCTGTGCAGTCCCGAGGTCAGAGAGGCTTTGATTTGAGACAAAGTCATGTAATACCCATTTATTAACAGATCTCTTCCATGACAGTTAGCCTGTACTGGGTGGAAAAGAATTCAAAAAGAAATGTGGGACAGTTTTGGAGCTAGTGGTATGTTCCTTTTTAAAAGAAGGCTGACACATGGGATGTTGTCACCTGGAAAGATGTAGTGGTGGTAATGGTCTGACTCAGCATAACCCTAATGTTTTCATGACAAATGTTACTATATTGTTTCTATATTGTCTCCCTTAGTTATCAGCAGCCTTTATCAGGCCACAGGAACAGAAAACAGGCCAGGGAGGTTTCTATCTTGCAAGAATGTAATTTGTTAATTGCAGATTAGCATTACCTTTTGGACAGTCACCATGTAGGTCCAATAACTTGGGTTTGAGCACAGAAGTTTTGATTGATTGGTTCAGTGCTTGGTCAATCACCTACTCCTCAATGTTAGTTCATAGTCAGGATTTTTCTCTTTCTTTCTCTTCTTGGTCAACAGTGCAAAAGACAATTTCCATAACCATTTTCTTCTGAGAGATTTTTCCCTAGGTATTAACAATATCCTTTTTCTTAGATTTGTGACTACTTCAGTTATTGCAAGTACTATGTGCTATAAGTAGGATTATACTTGCTTCAGAAGTGTTTGTTGTACTGCTTACAAAAACAGCAGATTACAAAAAAGGTCTCCCTGAAACGAAAAAGGAAGGCATGGTTTGGAGGTCTGCTAACATCAGAAGGTAGTGGCTCTGAATATTAATGAGTCATCTGGATGATAAGATAACAGATGATCTTCTGAGAAGTCCTAGTAAAAAAACATAGGCTGAAAAGCTGACATAGGTTAAGAAAAATATAACACAAACGCATACCCATTTACCACTTCTACCTTTTGCCCAAACTATTTTTAATGAAGGAACAAAAATCCGGTCTTGTAAATGCATGCTGAAGTTCTGGCTACAGTGATCCCATTTCTTAAAGGCTTACACATGACTGGAACATGCGTAACTAAATCCATCTTGACTGTGCCTATTTATGACAACCTGGTTCGTTAAATGTGCATATACAATACACTTATGTAGTTAAATATACAGTAGAAGCGTTTTAATGTAGTAGTTCTATATTTTGAGGTTTGCTTGTACTTTGTAATTTTCTTGCTTGATGTGACTTTTAACATTTGCCCAGCCAGTCTCTCTGTCTCTCTCTGTCTTTCTCTGTGAGGTTCACGTGTAAACTGATTTAAAGATTGCATAATGACTGTTTGGCATATCCTACAGGCAAAGGTCCAGAAACCCTTTTTGCTGGCTATAACCTCAATGATAATGAGTGGCACACAGTGCGTGTGATTCGGCGAGGAAAAAGTTTAAAGTTAATGGTGGATGACCAGCAGGCCATGACAGGTAGTGTGGCATTGTGACTCTGTGTTACTGGGGGGAAACACAAAGCGAAAACTGACAGAATAAATGCCTTTATCTGAAAGCAACAGATGCTTTTTTCTTTTCTTGGGTAAGATCAAAAATCCATGTTACGCATCTCGAAATGCTGCCACTACAAGTGCGTTATTACAGTTGATATTAATGTTACTCTACCATTGCTGTTGAAATTAATGAAAACCTCCATGCTGACTTAAATGAATGTTTTTATACAGTAATTAGAGAGAAGTAATTTGATACATCACTAATGAGAAAGCAAGTAAAATGCTTTTGGCAACACATTGAATTTATACTAAGGTTAAACTCTGAGCTATTGCTGTAAGAAAGAATTTCATGAATTTTGAAGGATATTCTATTGTGTTTTAAATTTTGCATCAGCTGTCCTCAATAATTAAACGTTAGGCAATGGGTTTTTCTCATACTAAAATCGCAGTTGGGATGGGAGAAAAAACATGGCATGAATGCTAGCATACACTAGAAATATATTCCTATATATATTATCAGAAATGATAATACAGATGACTTTGGTTATTTTTTTTTCTGTTAAAGATAAGGTTTATATATGTGTTGTTGATAGCAACAGACCTGGCTTCTGGCCCTGATTGCTTGCACTGTACAATGTGCCTAATTTAGTATGTTCCTTTGTTTTCCTGTAGTATTATATAGCTTTTCTCATTCATTTTAAGCTTTGTTTAAATGATAACAATTTTAATGGGCTTTTAAAAGGAAAGCAGCTTTTTTAGTAGTCTTTTCACCTCAGCAGAACACTGAAGACCATGTCAATGGTATTCACAAAGCTGCAAAGACATACTTTCTAGAATGAGAAATTACCAGTAGATCTTCCAGAGGTAAAACAAAAATTTAGTCTGTGTACGTGATGATGCTTTGGGTCATTCTCCCAAGAAAGCAGATGGCCTAAACTAGTTATTTTCTCTGTGAAAATAAATATGTAGTACCAGAGGAACTATACTGAAAAATATCATCTTGCTGCTTCAACTGGCAATTGAAATAATAAGGCTACTTTGGGGACATTTTCTATTTAAAGGAAGTTGTTTAGATCTGAATAAAATATAACGTCTAAAACCAAATGCCGATTTCCTGGGCTCCACATGGCGGATTTTTTTATTTACAAGTACTACAGGTTACAAAAACAA
Source organism: Burhinus bistriatus (assembly GCA_013397275.1). Taxonomy (NCBI): domain Eukaryota; kingdom Metazoa; phylum Chordata; class Aves; order Charadriiformes; family Burhinidae; genus Burhinus; species Burhinus bistriatus. The sequence continues at coordinate 163,563 of VYXH01001737.1, forward strand.
CAAGTACTGTTTTCACCTTTGGGTTCAGTCCCAGCTGCTCAACATAGCTTCAGAAAAGTTCAAAATAAATGTGAAGGACTGAGATGGAAACAGGAGGTTTCTATCATATATAGTCTGGTCAAGTGAAGTAATAAGTAAAGAACACAGGACTGCAAGTTCTTGTATTCACTGTCCATTGTGGGTAACTGGTTACCATCAAATGTCATGGTCTTGGCAAACAGCTGAGACACTGGAACAGGCTTCCTAGAGAGGTGGTTGATGTCCTATGCCTGTCAGGGTTTAAGAGGCAATTGGACAATGTCCTTAATAACAAGCTTTAACTTTTGGTCAGCTGTGAAGTGGTCAGGCAGTTGGACTAGATAATCATTTTAGGTCCCTTCCGAGTGAACTATTCTATTCTAGCTGTTAAAGCCAGTGAGTCTTTTCTCTTCAGTTGCCTCCTAATCATGCAGAAGTCTTGCCTGTGGGTGCAGCTTTCTGGTACAACACTTCTATTCTTTCCATGTGCCAGTACCTGTATCGGAAGCTGTCCAGTTGACTTGAAATCCCTCTCAGTTCTTCAAGCTGGAAGTTGCCTACATTTGCGTAATACACAGATGTTTAATGTTCTTCATCCAAGGGGAGAAAGTCATCCAAGTATTTTGGAGGGAAAAAGTCTTCCTAAACTCCCTGCAGGAAGCTGTGTGGCCCATTTGTGGCCTATTCCATTGGTGAGCAGGGAAATGGCGTGAGAGGAGCTTGAAATTCTGACAACACAGGAAACCTGCTGTTAGTTCCAGGAATATTACATTTTCTACATGGAAAATCTTTATTGCTGTGCAGCAATGTGTGCTGCCAAAAGCCTTCACGAGCTTAAGTTTTCACTCCCGTCTGGTAGAAAGTCAAATGTACACAATGCAATTTAATGTGTAGTAGCTTCGAATTTCCTACAAGTTTAGTGGAGGAGTTGCCATATCAGATTGGAATGGTCTTGCTCTCAACTGCTTAGAGCTTTACTTCAGATGTCCCAACAATCACAAATGTGGTTAAAATATAACCCGGTAGTTATTCATGTGAAAGGTTGTTATAATCTTATGGGAACATGAGGAAAAAATGGACTTTCTCCCAAAAATTCCATCTTCCCTCCACCATGCACTGTGTTTTCCTTTCTTGATTCCCTTTCCTATGTCATATATGAGAGAGAGAAAAAAAAAAAAAAAAAAAAAAAAAAAAAAAAAACCCACCAAANAAAAAAAAAAAAAAAAAGAAAAACAACCAGATCCAGAAAGCTTAAGCTGGATGGGAAGCCATTAAATAATTCAACCTCACTCTCCATTTTTTACAGATTATAAAATATCACCTGTTCATCCATGTACTGAGCTTAGTTATCTTTGACGAATGCATAATTTGTGCATGGGTAAATAATGTCTTTCAGAATCATAACTGGCTTTTATTGGAAGTCATACAGGTGGTTTTGAAAATTTTACTCATCACAGAGGAGTTTAAATACTCCAGGCCCTGATACACTTATTTTTCTGGAAAGGTATAGAAAATAAGTGGACTCAAGGAGGTTACCACTGTCGGATAACGGAAAGGATACTTAGCTTATGGTTATGAACAGAAATTCCCCTGGCCTTTTGTATGTCCCATAGCATTACAACAGGTAATGCATTTTATGCACCAACCTGACAAGTTAAAAAAAAAAAAAAAAAACAAAAAAAA
>VYXH01001737.1:165281-225126 GCA_013397275.1 Burhinus bistriatus
AAAAACAAAAAAAAACCCAAACCCAAAATCACACCTTGTAAGCACAAACTGCAGTCTCTTTCTTCTTCTTCGTTGCTGTAATTGCAAATACCGTGGAGCATTATATGAAGTCTCAAGTCCTGTTAGCATGTGTGTACAACTGAAATGTTAGAGGGAGATTTGGGATGCGAGCCCAGATTCTGGAAATTTTTTATTACTATGCTCAAGAAAGAAATACATTTAAGGTAGTGAATGTAGTGAGGATACTGTGCTACAGGCCAAAGCTTAGTGGATTTTTGCCATGACATTTATGCAATGACATCTGAAGTGATGTAAGACTGCAATACATAATGTTCCTCCTCTAAAACATGATCTTCAGCTCTCCGGCTGTGATCCAATATATAGCTCTTGGCCTTGCAGAAACTTACAGATTTGGCATTTTTCAAGACAACTCCCTGACCCATTACTGCAAGGAAGAGTCCACCTTTGCTAATACATCAGGAGAAGTGGTATCTTCAGAACTGATGTTTAGAAGCAAGGACATCAAGAAGGCTGTCCTTGGGGATTGAGGTGTCTCTTGCAGTGCTCAGCCTATATGACTGCAGATCCCAGATGCTGATGGTGTTCAATGACATCAGTAGAGTTAGGTCAGAATCCATCCTGAAGCTAAGCAAGCTGCTTGTAAATATTTATCATACATTATTAAAGCATTTTTCTTTTTTTCTTTTTAATTGTTTTAAAGCTTGCAGACCTATTTTCACTGTAACTTCACTGATACTTGTATTTGTATCTCAGTGCTGTGACTCTTGACCTGTTTGTGAATCCATCTCCCTGGGCAAAGCTCAAATATCTACATTCCTCTTGCCTCTATCCTTTCCCTGTTCACACACGTGTACACGGACCCTTGCTTATAAACCGTATGAAGGTACAGCTGTCTAAGCCTGCCTCAGGCCTTTCTGCAGCACCACTAAACACATCCAAGCTGGGTCAGAGCTCACACTCTCCTCTTGGAACAGTATGTTCAGGGAAGGACAGAGGCAACTTGGTCTGTCAACACCTTTGCACTGCAACTGTGAGAACTTGTATCATAGAGCAGTTTCATGCCAGTATTTATTCCGGCTTGGCTCGGTCTGCTGTTCACCTTCTTTGTACTCCACGAGAGACATGAAACATCTAAGGAACTGAGAAATCTAGTCCACGGTTGCAAAAGGTAGATTAAGTAGTGAAATTTATTAGTAATAAAAAGCTGTTTTGTCATCACACCCGCGCAACCTGACCCTGAATCAGCCTTGTGATAGTCCTGCCCTACTTCTTTAAAATAAGCATGGAAAAAAAAAATATCTAAGCTCCGCTAGAAAAGGGGACTCTTCAGTGGACACAATTTTGATGTGCTGGGAAAAGTATTTAATAACCAGCTTAAAACCTTACCTGACCTGTACACAGTGTACCCTGGTAATGTTGATCCTTTCCTTCAGATTAGTTATACAGTCAGCAAATTTCAGACTTTCTGCTGTGCAGGAGTCCTTGCATGACAAAGAAAGACTCAAAGGTAGCTGTGAGGCTTGGTTTTGGCTGCTTTTCTGATGTAGGCAAGTCCCTTGCTGTTTTCAGGATTACAAGACACTGGCATACACCCTTGCTGCAGGCTTTCTGTTTTGTCCATCTCTTAGTCTCTGCCCCTTTCTCCCGTGGGTTTATCCCCACGGTATAAAGCTAGTTGCTTTTAAGGCAGGCTCTGTCTACCCTTGCAGCACAGGGTTTTGCAGCAGGGCCAGCATGAATGTACCTAAGACAGCTTGAACAGGAATGCTTCCTTCCGCTTGCTAAATCATGCACTTTTAAGCAAAATATATGGAGTAATATCCCCCAAACTGTCATGCCTCTCTTCCAGGAAACTCTAACGTTGTAGTTTCAGCTCTGAGATTTGACTTTGTGTTCTTCATGTTGTGTTAATTAATTGCACCTGTTTATAGTAAAACTACATGTCTGGTTAAGCGTAACCAAAGTGAGGGATTTTGTTTGATATACTGTGGTATTGTGCTTCAGTTTAGAAATCTTGCTGTTGGCCTTATACAAACATACTGAACTCAGTGGAAAGGCTCCCAGATGTTTACCAGAAGTTTGGATGAATTTAGAAGAATCCTTTTTGGAGCCAAGAATTGGCCTTGCACATTCTGAAAAGTGTGAAATTGATGCAGATGCTTAATCACATGGTGTGTTTTTTGACCTCCCATTTCAGATGCTAACGTGTGTTTTCTTCTTGCTATTTAAAGGTCAAATGGCTGGCGATCACACACGACTGGAATTCCACAATATAGAAACAGGAATAATAACAGAACGGCGCTACCTGTCTTCTGTGCCTTCTAATTTCATTGGGCATCTACAGAGTCTTACATTTAATGGCATGGCATACATTGACTTATGTAAAAATGGAGACATTGATTATTGTGAGCTAAATGCAAGATTTGGATTCAGGAACATCATAGCAGACCCTGTAACATTTAAAACAAAAGCAAGTTATGTTGCTTTGGCCACGCTACAAGCATATACATCTATGCACCTTTTTTTCCAGTTCAAAACAACCTCTCTGGATGGATTGATACTTTATAACAGTGGCGATGGAAATGATTTCATTGTGGTTGAATTAGTAAAAGGGTATGTATGCATTAGCATAATGACAAAAAAAAGTCTGTTCAAAATATATATACAGGAAAAATACAAGGAAATGTTTAGGATACAGATCTTTGGCTGGACATATATGATTAATAAATGTTTCTTCATGTTAAACTTCATAAGCTTTATTGTGACTTTTTCTTTCAGAGGAAGCTAGATACCTGAAAAATATGAAAGTAAATAATAGGTATAACTTCTGTAGTGTTTACTGCAAAGAAGTACTAGTTTATAGCCGCTGCTTTGTTCTCTCTCTATGTACGTATGTATGTGTTGGTACATGGAGTGCTCGTTACTTTCCAGAAACTTGGGACTGCATCTCAGCTCATCTAAACGAATGGTGATTGCTCTGAATTAAGGTTGCTTCCCCATGTGGCATTAATTGTTGTCTTCTGGTTTTACCAGCACAACTGAGGAGTATAAGGAAATAGGAAATATTAGACGTATTAATTAGTGCCCCCTTGCTATGTAAAGAAAAAGGAAACTTTTCCAATTTTTTCTCTTTTCCCAGGTATTTACACTATGTATTTGACTTGGGAAATGGTGCAAATCTCATCAAAGGAAGTTCTAATAAACCTCTGAATGACAACCAGTGGCATAATGTGATGATATCAAGGGATACCAACAATCTCCACACTGTGAAGATTGACACTAAAATCACAACACAGAGCACAGCAGGAGCCAGAAATTTAGATCTCAAAAGTAAGTACAGTAATTCCTGTATAACCAACAGTGAGGGTCATTACAGAATGATAACCTGAATAAATCATGTCTGTAAAGTACAGTATAATTGTGTAATACCATATGAAATATTTTATTTGATAGTAATTAATATGATCACAAGAGATGACATCTTTATGTTAGACTGACAATGCCAGTTTAGTAATAGTTCTGCGCAGTTACATACTACGTCAGGCGTGTGAAGATGCCACAGGAAAAAAAGTCATAAATGGTAAGAACACAGAGTGGCCCATATATACCAAAATATAACTGGGGGACTAAAGAAGCTCCTACACATCTATGAAAAAAGCTTGATTATTACATGAACATAAGTTATGTAAGTGGCATGCAGAAACCACAGCCCAAGCTTTACAGTATGGTTGCAAAGGCTTTGCAGAACTGATGATCTCTATGTTAGAGAACTGGGGAATATTTTGACCTGTCCCTCACTGTTCAGTATTCCACACAAAACCTACCTTTTGTTGGTAAAATAAATACAATGCAGTATTTTGGTATCATAAAAAATCTTGTATCTAAAGTGATCTTATGTGGGAGTCCTCTAATGAATCCGTTATAAATACAAGTTGCCAGATGTATTGAACCATAAACGTATACTCACCTAAATATGTAATGTTTTGTCATTTCAAATGCAGGATGGGATATATATATAGCTCTAAACATACATTTTATAGGTCCAGCTAGGTTCTTAGGATCCATTTTTATAAACCAAACTGATACATATATACATTTTGAAATAAGTAATAGTATTAGTGTAAGGGTGAGCTTCTGAAAAGCTAATTTGCATCAGAGGTAAATATCTTTTTGAAATTATGTATAAGTATACTTTTTTTAAATTCTGCGTACCTAATCAGACATAAGAAAATATGTTCTGGTCATGTGAAAAAGTATCATGTATTTTAGCATTCTTTATAAAAGTTCTTGTTAGGAAAACCAAAATTTCATAATAGTCAAAGAAAATTTAATATTTCAAAGGCCAGGATGTTCAAAGTAGGTATTAATATTCCATTGAGAGCTTATTCCTTGCTGGATTTTCTTTTTAACTACCTCTGAGTCACAGATAATGAGCTGACCTTAGTAATTATTCTGGATTTTGTGATATTTTACATGTTTGCTTCACTTGAAAGTGCTATTAAGATTGCAAGAAAGACTGAAAACTGTATCTTGATATGTATAATCTTCAATAAGAGCCTATTTATCAGAAATGCTTGGTTTATAGATTAAAGCTTTTTGGATGGCTCACGCTCCATTCTCAAAATTGTGTTTGAAATTTGTTCTTTCTCTTTTTTGTATTCTTGTAAATATGGTCAACGTTTATCAAGGCAATGTAATATTTCAATGTTGTTTTTGATGCTGTGGAGAAAGCATCCACCTTACTCTTTCAGGTTTTGTTGCAATAATAAATTCTACTTCTGCATATTTCTATATAAGTACATGTATTTAATCTGGGTTTTTTCCAGTGTGTTAATTAGACATGAGCAGGAAAAATAATCCTGTTAAGAACTGATAACTAAACTAACACAGTCATTTTATTCTACATCTTCAAAATTAATGTGGTGGTTTGGTACGTTGCTTTATTTAAGAAAAGTTTGAACAATGTGCTTAATAAAGGCACTAGAGGGCACTGTTATTTCACTAAATGCACTGCTTAGTGCATTCACAGAGAGAGCTCATCAGCGAGGATAACCTAAAATCCAACATTCCTTTGTTTTCTTCACTTTGAAAATTCTACTTTTGCTTTACCCTTTTGAAGTAAAACTGTCTCCATAGCTGATGCGTTTTCTAACCTTGAATTCTAGGGGAAAAAAACTGAAGAGCATGAAAAAACATACTGAGATTTGAAGCGAGGAAGGTGAATTGTATTAGATGCTGATTTTCTGTAATTCACTACACAGAAAATATGGCTAGTAAAAGAACAACAAGCCTGACATATTCAGTACGTAATAGATAGCAAGCATCTTTCTCAAACTGATCTAGTGTACACAGGTCTTCAACCTCTCTCTTCTCGTAGTAGTATGTTTCTTTTTTTTTTTTTATGTATTCTATTATATTTTGCGAGATTAGCTATCTTTAAATATGGCACAGCATATATCATGAGAATTTTTGTTGGATTTTTAGGGGAGTTCAAGCTGATACATTTTAGCCAGCAGGCTAAAAAGGAGGGAAAATTGCCTTTCATTATTGTTTTTTCTTCCTTTGTATTCAGCTGAAATACTTTCCTGTAGCTTGTTCTTTTCTATTTTATGTCAGTGTTTCTTATAATGACATTTCTCTGTTATGCTATAAACACTTCATACACTTTATTGCTTTACTGATACAAGCAGCTATGATTAATTCATTGTCCTGTATTATTTTAGCCCTATCAACAAAGCAAAATCAAAATTAAACTTCCTGCTAGTGATACCAATATCTGTTTAACCAGAGTTAGCATTGGGTGAAACATAAATGTGTACAGATAACATACAATCTGCAGCCTTTCTGAGTAATTACAGAGTTACCAGATTTCAGATGTTGAAATCCAAGCTAATCCTGGAAAGATAAATCACATATATGCAGGTTTTTGCAAATACACAGTGAATTCAGAATGAAGATACGACACAGATTGTGTTGTAGAGCCTGCACAGCATGCCAGTAGTCTGGGGAAGCAGACAGCTGCCATAAAAGTATGGGAGAGAATTTACACTATACGTTTCATTTTGGGTGTAGGATTTGGCTATGTAATATAGAAAGTTCATTATTATAGACATGGGTTCCCTGCATAACCTCTGGTGCAGTTTCAGTGGATTGGAGTGGGTACCTGTGAAACACATATTAAATTTTCCAGCTTAATTATTGCTGTAATTAGATGGGTAAATTATAAACTGGAGACAAATAAATGAGTGAAAATAGTTCTGTGTTTGGACTCCAAGAACTGTGTTATTCTTCCTAGCAGAGAAAATTAGAAAAGCGTACTCGGGTGCAGTTCTAGCAGATAACGCGTGAAGATAAATGAGTCTTAACAGCAAAGGCAATGCAGCTCAGGCCTGCCAACGTTCAGTTACACAGCAAATTCGCTTTCCTGTATTTCATGAGCAGATTCCCTGTCCAGCTTTCAGTATAGCTCAGATGGCTAGCACGGCTACAATTCAAGACCATCATAGATCAAAATAGTTGGGTGGAGGGGAATTCTTGCATGCTGTATTTGATGCTGTGCTCTTATGGTCTTTGAGGGGTCCAAGAAATGCAAGTGAAAGTGGAATTTGATTTGTGCTCTTGTTCCTCACTGTTGCCAAAGAAAAGATGTCTCCTTTGCTCAGCCTGTAGGTATTACATCATTTGTAATGTCTCTTCCCTCTCCACATTTTCTTCCTGTGGTATGGGAAATTTGGGTTCTGTCAGAGTTATTTTTTTATAAACATTTGAAGACACATGATCTGCTTTCGAGGAGGGGGAGGAACATACTCAAGCATGACTTTTTATCCACTTGCCTACTAGGTTTTAAGCTTACTTTTGCCTCTCTCCTACACATATAGGCACTATTTTAATCCCCAAAGTTTTCACCCATTTTCTTTAAACAGCAAACATATAAAAACCTACAAGAATCCACTGAGAATGACTGCCAGAAAATTAAAATATTTTAACATTTTAATTGTTTATAAATGGAGGTGAAAAGTTGAAATATCACACTCTTACAAAATGAAAAGCTAAGGAATGCTGCTGTTATTTTAGATTTAACAATAAATAGTTACACACTTTTCTAGGAGTTGGTAGTTTTGGTACTTCAGTATCCTATCCTATTCCAAACTTTCTAGCTGTGATGTATCCTCCAGGATGAACTGCAGTCATCCTAATTTTGATATTGGGCTAACTATATTTTCTTTGTAAAAGGAAATTACTGTTACAAAAAAATTCCTACCCTACTTAACATTTATGGCTTGATATTTTTGCAGCCTCTGCAGCATTTCGTACATCTTTAAGATCTGCTTTTTTGAACTGACATCTATACTTTCAACTTGTCTCACTCTGTTATTCTCTTCCACACGGCCTTCCCAAATATCAGTTTTAGAGTTCTTTGTAAGTTATATGTTATTCCTGTGCTTTTATATCACTGCATCCTCAAAAAATGTTGTTCATATTAGAGCATACATCAGAATCAACTTCCTTGGATTTAAAAACCCTGTCTGGATCTCTTGTCTGTTTTATATCTGTAGCTCTTCACTGGCCTCTGGCTTCCTCTGTTCCTTGGTGAGTTATGGGTGCTGCTGCTATATGCATTTGCCATTTTCTTCAGCAATGTGAAAACAGCCTAGTCTGAAGCATCTGAAAGAAAAGTAATCGTATTAATTTCTGGTATCACCTCAGTGGTTTTGCAAATGCACTTTAAATATACTTCTTCCATGTACATAAAGACTCACTTGGCAATTAATTCATCCTTGTAAACTTTGAATGCAATTAACTAAATTATCAGTAGATCTACTAGCCTGGAATATTCATTGATGATTCGTAATAGTCACTTAATCTATTGATATTTCATTTGCCTGTCAAAGTAGGTTATTCATGCTATGCAAAACTGAGCTAAATTAGTCTTGATCATAAAGAAGATTTCTTATTCCAGCAATGGAAGTTGAAATCGTTTTGATTTCCTATAATGTTTGTCCCTGTTGTTTTATATTGAGCCCGTTATTATTGTTGCTGCGTTATGTGTTCTCCTCTATATTACAAGGTCTCTATCAATGGCAGTGGTCCTTCATATTTTTACTACTAAGAAACAAAGCTTTAAGAAGCACAGAAAAGTATTTTATATAAAAATGCAAATTTGTACAAATTAACAAGTATTAATGCTTAAATTTCTCAAATAAACATACATGACCTAATTGTAATGACCTTGCCAGTGGGCTGTAAACATTTCATGCAAAAATAACATTCTGTTCCAAATGCAGATTTCCAAATACTGTCAACAGCAAATAGATCTTCCCATGTGACCTGTTGGAGTAGAAAATGGCAAATGCGGCTGTTGTCTTCCTGATAGTGTTGGGAAAGGAGCCTCTGTACAGAGGAGAAAAATAAGTGACTTAAAACTGAGAACTCTTCTTTGAGACTTCCTATGTAGCAAAGATATATGGGCAGATTAAATACCAGTGATTGGACAACCTGGCCTAATGCAAATTCCTTTATCCTTCTTTCTTTGCAACTTGTCACGTACTGCTTCTAAACAGCTATGCTGTCTACCAAAATGTGAAAATAATTTTGGCAATGCTAAGTCTTCAGAAATTGTATCCAAATTTCCAAAATTGTGAGATGAGGAAAAAATTAAAAACCTACTCCAGTACTTCTGGATTAAATAAAAATTAAATAAAATACTCTAGTGTGTGTGCTGAGTACTGCGAAGACAGCAACATTGCAGCAGTTTTTCAGATCACTCCATGGTGAGAGAAAGTTTTTGCTTTCTGATGCTTCTCCCCTGCTCTTTTTAGTCTCTTACACATACAGGTGTATAGATTTGCCTACATTCCTACAACTGTTTGGCATGCAGGTCATTACCATTGCTGATTGTGGAATTTCTTTCAAGCCCTTCTGGAATACTAAGTAAAATTTATGCTAAGGACAATACAGGAAACATGTATGCCCTTAAAACTTAGGAAAAAATCTGGATATTTAGTGTAATTCTAGCACCCCCCAGCCAAGACACACATCCTAAACTTGTTCTCAAAATGTGCTGCCATGGGTGTGAGAGCACCATCCTCATGGATCGTGGTATTCTGACCTAGCAGTCATTTTTGCAAAAGAGCTGCTTCATGTAATATCCTCAGAGTCTGGAGGTGATTGTCTTGATCAAGAGGTTGGTAATATTATATAAAAAGTTGCCCTCTGCAAACCTACATTCAAAATGAGAACGTTTAACCTCTCAGCTTTTTGGTAGCTTTGTGTGCAGAATATTGCCTGAAGTACTAGGTAAAGGAAGAGTTTCATAGATGATGATCTCTCAGGTCTAGGATGCCTGTTGGAAAGAGGAATTCCTCACTGTTTTGAAAACAAGCTCTGCTAAGAGCAGGTGTTGGCTATTAAAGCAGAGAGTAAGTAAATGATTTCAGAAGAATATCGGGAGGAAGGGAAATCTGAGTATACTATGCCATGCAAATGCCTGCTTTGTTAGATTTTGTCTATTTTTCAGGTGTATACAATGTACAAAAGTGGTCGGAACAGGAAAGAAATGAAGGACATTTGATGTGCTTGAATGCCTTACCTCTCCACCACAGCCATCCCCCTCATACAGAGTAACTGGCATAGCATCAGTTCTGTGGGAGATGGATTACCATGCACATTTATATGGCAATTAGATTTTATTATTTGGCATTTAACATGCATCACCAACTTTCCTCTCAGTCCGTTGGACAAGCAGACTGCTTTGGTTTTAAATCTATTTAATCTTTTTCAATGCCAATGCTTTCCTTCTAGTCTTCGGGGAGGGAGAGAAGCAAAGAGAAATAAAGTGGCTGGGAATCTGAGAGTTGTTATTGTCAAGAAAATGATAATTTTTTTGTGTAACTGTTTCTTGTTTGAGAATACATGTCATTTGAGAACAGGATTGTTGGGGCAATGGTGGATTTTAACCTGGAGAAATCTAGGGGAATGTTCAGACTTGAGTACTTAACCTTTTGAGTATCTACGTCTGTTTATTGAAAACTTAGCTGCTAAGGACATTGTCATGTTGTTGGTTTTTTCCCCACACAGGCGTGCTTTCCATCACACAGCTTTACTTGCTTGGGAAACATAGGCATATTTGCATAACCATTGAGCAGTTCTGAACAGAGCCAAAAAGTGTAACAGGAATGAAAACTGTGCACCAAGAGGTGAATGTGGAAGTGGAGAGCACATCTAGCAGAGCTGAGATGTAAAACAGTGAGCAGCATAGCAATAGCATGAGAAGAAGTTTCTAAACAGAAGCACGTTTGTACCAAGTGCGGAAAGTCTTCAATGCAGTTATGAGAAGTAGCATGGTTAGGATGGAATCAGGAGACTTGGAGAAAGGTAGAGCAGGAGGTACATCTCCAGTGTGGACTGCCATAGAAATTGGTGGCAAGGGAAATCTGTAAGGTCCTCTTCCTGGTGCACCAATCAACTGTAAGTTCTCTCTGGTACCTCTTAATTCTCACTGGGTTTTTTTCTGTCAGTATGGATTAGAGTGCAGTGCTACAATGAAATTGTAAAAAGAACAATATCAGCCAAGGGAAGAAATATTTTCAAAGTTACATTCTCTTGACAAATAACTACAATATGTCCTATACGCCAATAGGGATGACTAAAGAAAACCCAAAGTGCCAGCATTTCAGTGCTGGTGATTTTTTTTTTTTTTTAATACCTTTAATGAGGTATTCAGGGAAGATACTGAAAGTGGTGTAGAATTGGTCTGAAAAGATAAGTTTTGATATTCCTTCCCAAAAGAGCAACTTGCTAACCCGTAAGTTCCTTTTTTTGCCTGTAATCATTTTGCCTTGCTTGGTTAACAGTACAGGGAATGTGGAAGATGGAAGGGCACCACCTGTCACATCATACAACTGCCTCTTGCCCAAAGTATTTGAAAGGACAGATAACTCAGCAGAGCCTGGACAAGTAAACTAGCTGCCTTTTCCCATCTTAGGTGAGAGAGAGTCTAAAAGTGATAGAATTCATCACTCCAACAGGAAAAAAATTTGAAAAGCCTACTTTTCTTCAAAAAAAGAAAAAAAAAAATCACATCAAACCCAAAACATTTCAACCACAAATCAGTACTGAAGCTACAGGATGGACTCTTTGAAGTGAATAAGTGGGCATAAAACACTAAGTTTACATGTTCGTGTCTTTCCTCAAGTGCCCTTTAAAGTGGTAGACGAAATTCAGTCATGCTTTGCTCTAGCACCAAACAGGCCTGTGAATGCACAACAAGTGCATATTTCTACTGTAAAGGGAGATTTGAAAAGCCATATGCTGGAGCGTATGTGCTGCAGAAGCTGTGTGGATGCATCATTTAAGTCTTTGTCAACTGTCCTTCAATTTATTATTGGGTTATGACCACAGCAGGCTTCTTGATTTATTCAAAAAAGAACAACTATATTTCATCAACATTTTAAAAGGATCAAATAATTTTTTTGATATGGAACAAAAAGTGAACATTTAGTAATGAATAATGAAAGTGGGGACTCTAAAATCACCACTCATCTGCTATTCAAGCCCAATTCCTTTTCTAAAGTATGTGTTGAAACCCCACATTTGAAAGAAAAGTCACCACTCTGCTCTGCCTATTACACAAAGTAAATGGTAGGTAGGTGCTTTTGTGTGTTGGACAGGGGAGAAGGTCATTAAGGACAAGTAGGTTCCTCTATTTCATTGAATGTCAAAGACACCTAGATGCCTACCTGACATTTTCATTTGAGACAACATCCCTCGATTCAAGATCAGGATGTTGTCTATCGTGTTTAGGTCAGTGCATATTCTGCTTCTGTGGGTGTAATTTATTTTCACATTTCAGTTGCCTCAAAAATATCATGAGTTGGGTTTGTGTGGGTCTTCTTATGTTGAGGTCCACCTGATATTTCATTGTGCAACTATTAAGATACTACAAAGCGATTTCTATTGATCTTGTAACAGCAAATCATCCGTTTTATGAAGGACTTGAAGAAAGTGAGCACTTTTTTCTTTTGAGATTAGACTTTCCCTATGGTATTTCTCAGTCTTTGCAGTCTTCATTCCTCTTTGCCTGCCTGAGGGAAGAAGCTGTTATACGCTTGATCATTTTGAAATAGCCTATTTGGAGAAAAGTGTGCCTGACACCTCGGCTTCACCACAGCCAGATGTTCCTTTCTATTTTCATATGTCATATAAAGGAATTGCAGAGATGCCTGTTGTGCTTTCAGAACCTACCATGTCATGCCAGGGCTATCCATCTCTTTCTTGGCGGGTAATACTGCTGTAGTACACTGCAAAAGCACTCTTGTTCCTAGCCTGCAGTAGTGACTTAGTACCATGTGACTTTAGAAACAAGAGAGAGAAATTTTGTCTAAATTGAAAGAGAAATTAAGAGAATAGCTGAAAATATAGTTGAAATCAGCAGCACAACAAGATGCAAAGGGAGAATATCTGCTTTTGGAGAGAGTGATGGATTTGAAGATGCCTTTATGCAGCCATATAAAAACATTCCAGGGATGTTGTCTTTACGGGTTATGAAAAAGCCAAGCCACAATTCCTTTTACTGTTTTATTTCCTCCTTTTTGCTTTGTTTTCATTCACACATGGAACCATATTTGAATGAATGGTGTTCATTTCTTGTCAAGAATGTGTTCAAGAAATGAACACCAGGTATGTACAACAAAACATGCAGATGTTAGAGAGTAAAGAAGCCTAACTATGTCCTGCTTAAACTACTTGTTTAAGACTGAGAGGAGATCTCATCAATGCTTATAAATATCTAAAGGGCAGGTGTCAGGAAGATGGGGCCAGGCTCTTTTCAGTGGTGCCCAGCAACATGACAAGGGGCAACGGGCAGAAACTGGAACACAAGAAATTCCATCTCAATATAAGGAAAAAACTTCTTCACTTTGAGGGTGACAGAGCACTGGAACAGGCTGCCCAGAGAGGTTGTGGAGTCTCCAACTCTGGAGACATTCCAAACCCACCTGGATGCATCCCTGTCCAACCTGCTCTAGGTGAACCTGCTTTGGCAGGGGGGTTGGACTAGATGATCTCCAGAGGTCCCTTCCAACCCCTACCATTCTGTGATTCCCTGAGCAGTATTTATGTATTGCTGTTGAGATTTTAAACACATGAATAATAATTCCCTCTCTACCATTGTCTTCAAGCACTAGTAGTCGTAAATTTAAATTAATAGTTTTCGCACACCAGCACATATCATGTAAGAATTCTTGGGTGTGGACACGAATCAGGAAAGGAGGAAAGTCTATGAGGTCACCTGTCAGCAATGTCAGTAGTGCCAAATAATAAGATACTTGTATTATTTCTTCAGAAAAGAAATAAACAGAACAGCATCTTCAATTTTTATTTTACATTTCTTTGGTTTAGCATTTGCAAAGTTCTTATTTTGAAGAAATGTAGAGACTTGAGATAAAAAAACCCAATGAGTTATTACAGAAGGATTTGGCAGTATTTGTTTCACCAACAGTTGTGTGTGACTCACTGTTGTGTGGTGTTCTGTGCGCTTTTGCATAAGTGTGATTCCAGTAATGAATACATTGAGAACTTAGATTCACTTATTAGCTAGCAATTTGCTTCTGTGTTAAATTCACCTGTTCTTCAAAGCACAAATCAGCTCTAAGTCAGAAAAAAGATACAGAGGTGTAAATAGGAAAGATTCTGTTGGAATAAATGAAGATCTGCATTACCTGTAAAAGATACAAATTAAACCCACTAAACTCTTCTCTTTGTCAGTGCTTATGATACTGTTATTGCCATGATATATAGGTATAGCTCTGAAAGCGCTGCCTTCCAGTTGATTCCTCTGGCCTGCAATGAACATGCTGCTGAGAAACACTGTAACATACTTATTTTTTGGCCTCAGAAAAATGAAGAGGAAACAATACTCCCTCCCTAAATAAAAGGGGTTAACTCCGTGTACTGACTCCTAATATAAGTAAGAATAGAGTTGTGAGACTAAGGAGTATCTGCTCTCAAATAAAGTGCTTTATTTGAAGCTTCTCCAGAGATCAGAAGGAAAACTTGGAGCACTCTATTCCCTCATCCATTTTTTACTACCTGATACTTTGTTTACGCTGGTTGATGTACTTTATATAAATAGGTTATTTTCCTTTATAAATTAAAGAAATTCAGGATGGTTGTGAAAAATATGGAGATTTTTTCAGGAATACATTTAAAAATCAAAATAAACTTCAGAATAAAATACATGCACTAAAGATAATAGCTAACCTTTAGTTCCAGAAACTATGGTTAGCACTGTAAAACAAGTATATCTCTTTCTATATGTACTTAAAAAATGCTCATCTGTTAAAAGAAGGAAATAGAAAAATTGCATTCTCTGTTGTGTGCAACTCCTGAAATGGTCGCATATTTTCAGTGGCAGCAATGTTGTGATAATATTGCATTTAGGCTGCAGCTAGTTTAGATAGTGTCATGATCTCTTAGTATCGATCTGACAAACTGTGATACCTTACTTAATGAAAAAACTTACATGTAATTCATATGGGTAAATAGGCACGTACTCAACAAGAGATTAATCCCATTTTAGAGCGTGTAACATTTCCAGTAGTAAAGCTGCACTTATGTAAGAAGTGAAAAAGAAGGAAAAACCTGAGAATTTGTATTGTACTATGTTGATTCCTCTGATGTCTTTTAATGGGAGCAGGAAAAAACTTTATCTTTTCTGAATCTCTGCTAATGCACGTTCAATATACAAATATTTTCATTAACAACATTTTCTGCAATTCTGTCTTGTCTGAATTTCTAATGTATTGAGTTTTGTAGGAAACTACTTCTACATTGAGATGAAGGTGAAAATGAAGCATGTGATTAACTGAAATAAAAGTAGCTATGCAAAACATTTGTGATGGCAGATATGAAAAAATAACCAATTGAAAAAAACTTAAATAGCTTTTTAAAAAAAAAAACCTTAAAAAAAAAAAATCTGAATTTTACTTCCAGAGCCTATCCCTTAATAAAATTTTGTCTCTGAGACAAGTGTGTTTTTATGCCATCAGCAACAAACTCAAACCATACTTGATATTAAATCTGGGAAAGATTTAGCCCATAGTCATAAAAAGTGCTTGTACATACCTTATGAAAGGTGAGGTCTAATAGTCAATATGGCTGCTCAATACATATGATATGTGTTAGTGTACTGTATTAACTAGTACAAAAGCAGAACTCAAGTTATTTTGAACATCAATAAAGTTAAAATATTACCCAGAACATGTCTTTGTGGAAACTGTACCTTCAATAGTATATAATGATCAGTTCTAATTATCAATAGTCTTAAGGAGCTGTAAGTAAATGGCAGAGTTAGTTTATTTAGACTCAACTTCATGTATGGTACTTCTGTGCATATGATACCTATTTGAAAATATTCCAGTGAATATTTTCAGGAGCAAATATTCTGCATTCAGGTTCATATGCTGGCACACTGACCTGGACTTCTGCTAGTCGTTAATCATAACTGACAATTGCTATATAACTGCATATAGCAATCTCAATATGCTTGAGGGATGGATCTTAGGAATTAGCAGGGGATCAATTTGAAAGTTTGCAGTTTTAAAGGTTTAACCAATCACAGAATAAAAATGGTTGTTTGGACAGTATACATGTTGGGAGGTCTAAGAAGTCGTCGCATGTGTCATGTCCAATATACCAAGTTTAACCTTTTTAGCATAGGTGTGATTGTCTTAGTATTGTTCTCTGGAGTTTCCCTCTTTTAAGTCTGTTGGAATCAGTTGAGATGAATGACATCTCTGTATTCTGTGCTGATGATGACTGAAAGCACAGAACTTTAAGAAACCTGGAAAGGATTTACTTTCTAGATGTTCCACCTGAGAAAAAGGTGAAGAACCTTTATCATGAGGCAAGAAGTTTCTAATTTGTTTCCAGTTCAGCTGGTTGAAAAATATGGAAGTTTTTCTGCTGTGAGGGAATTACATCCCATTTGTGGGAATGTACAGATCACCATATTTTAATCTGTTATGTCTAATATCATGCTTCTGAGATTTATACTGTACCTCAAAGCTCTAGAGGAAAGCAGTATCTTATTTTTCAAATTATCTGTGTGGAATGGAGAAAGCTTGAGGTTTCTTAGTATGTGATGCTATAATGGTTGCTAAGACTTTTGGTTGAATGGCTTATAAGATTAATAATATGCATATTCTCAAGCTTTTTATCTCCATTTCACTAATTCAAATACAGTTGTGTTTTAGGGCTGGTATGTTGTAACTAAAAATTTTTCACAGTCTGATAGACATTTGTTTGTTTCAGGCCATTTCCTTGCAGGCAAACTGTAAACCATTGCAAACAGCACTAAATTGCGCTCCCTTGAGAACGAGCAAGTATGCCAGGAGAAGCAGGAGAAGGTGCGACTGCGGCTTATACCGATAAGGGGGAGATTAAAATTAGCCACATAGCGTAGTGCTGAAGCTAGTACATTCGGAGTTCTGTAGTGCTGGTAGCTAGTACATTCTGAGTTCTGTCGCTATACGATCTGCCTACAAAGCTTGGTAAACACTTAGGAAATGAACAATTTTGCATTTGGGGTGATGCAGAAATACTTTTTGGTGCATCGTGTAGCCTAGGCTCCAAAGTCATCCAAGCTGGGGGACGTACTGAAAAGAATGATATATATTAGAATGTGTATTCAGATGGTCTATTGAAAATTTGTGGTAGAACAAAACATGTCACCAGTGAGGATTTAATACATAGGTAGGGTAAGAATTTTGTCACTGGGTGATGCTTGAGAGTCGGATGCTCCCATAAGCACCTTCTTTCAAACAGGTTCAATGCTTGTCGGCAGCTCAGATGGTCCTCTTCTGTGCATCTAAAGCGGCTTGCCTGTAAGTGTGCTCAGAACACTCCTACCAAGCTTGCAAAGATGGCTGCTTTTTCTAAGTTAGAGGACAGTAAACTCATGTAAGATGTAGGAAATCATGGTTTTATTCCTTTGTGACTGAAAGAATCAAGCACATCTTGCCTGCCAGGAGAAGGACTGAAGCCTTTCAGCTAGGGCTGTGTTCACGCTGAGCATGCTTCCCCTCTCTGGCCAAGCAAAGCTCAGATCTGTTTCTGCAGCATATCTCCAGCAACAGGTATGGAAAGCACCTAGTTAAACCCGTAGTCTGACACTTAAGGAACGCTTTAGGGGAGGTAAGTTATGTTCATTTAAAAGATCACTGTTCTGCCAGCCAGAGGTACCAAACACATGAAAGGCAGGCACAGCCTGACTTGTTTTCAAACAAAATAAACATCCCCTCCCTCGATGTTTAAGAGAAAAGTATAGTTATGTTCTCGCGAAGTAAGTCTATGAATTACTCAAAGAAGGAAAAGCACTAGCTTTCAGTCCTGAGTAAGTTGCCTGAGGTTCATCAGCTGTTTATAATATGTGTCTATTGTCAGAATTATTTTTAGCAATAGAATTTTGTTGGCTCAGTATGCAGATTGTCATTTTAAAGGCATCTAACTCGCCCTGTTCCTACATGATGGACACAGGATAGGAATTTTGGTGGGGAGAATCAGTCATTTCACTGCTTAAGAATGGTATCCCTAAGTTTCTCATTAGATGTGTCTCTAAACCCTTTATTTCTTGGTGTGCTTTTAAATGGATGATTCTGGATATATGGACTTTTGGTGGATCTTGGTGCTCCACTTATTGCCTTTTGTCTCAGTCTACTGGATCCCTAATTGTCATGATCTGTGGTCAGGCTCCCCGAGTATGCTAACAACATGCATCAGTGCTAGATGCATTTCTAGTTGGAGATTCTGTGACTCAATCCTCATCTGTGAAATAGATGTATGGCTCCTGTATATATGAGCTGGCGCATAAATAACATGCCCAGATACTTCTAAGTAATTAGTCATACAAATACGAAGTTTACATATGCATTTGAAAAAATACAGTCCTGCAATGTCTTTTCACATCATATATGCTACCAGTGTTTTCTTCGACATTTATTTTGAAGAATGTTTTTCTGAGATACCTGTCATACAGCACAAAAAGTCCAGAAGATCAAGCAGGTCAGAGATTCTACAGGGTTTTTTTCTGTATCTAATATTTATTTCTCCGTAACAGGTGATTTGTATATTGGAGGAGTGGCCAAAGAAATGTATAAGTCCTTGCCAAAACTGGTGCATGCAAAAGAGGGATTCCAAGGCTGTCTTGCATCAGTTGACTTGAATGGACGGCTCCCTGATCTCATCTCAGATGCTCTTTTCTGCAATGGGCAAATAGAAAGAGGATGTGAAGGTATTAAATATGCTGATTTTTTTTAATATGTCATAGTGAAGGTGTTGTGCAAATGCTGCAGCGTTTTGTTGATATGTACGCTCCGTACATGGAGAGACTGTTTTACCTGCTTCTCATTGATCTTGTTTGACCCTTTCTTATATAAAGACTGCATCTTTTTTTTGGTGTTATGGAGACAAGTGTGTGCTTGCCCTACAGCGCAGAGATTGATCTAAGAACATGAGCTAAATTCTTAAATGTTTAATGTAGCTTCCATCCTTCTCCAGTGGCAAGATACTTCGCATGTATTCTGTTTACTTCTGATGTGTTTTAATTAATGATAGAAACAATAACAATTAGCTTCAATGAAGTCCTTTGTATCTTCATAACACTTAGGCATTAGCTAATGCTGAGACATTAGCTAATTAATTCCATTTTTAAAGCAGACATTTTGAGTTGATTAATTCAAGGTTAATTTATGAAACTGTTTAAGATCAATCTTCCATCTTCTCTATTTTTGCTCACCCCTGAGATTAGTATTGTCATGAGCCTTCCTATCTGAAATCAGTAACAGCCAAATACATTTTATTTCACATTTTTTATGTCTTTATTGACTCATTTGCAAGATCATGGAATTTAAGTGAGAACAGAAATAGAAGAGGTGTATTTGTAATTCAGGGGTGTCAATCTCTAGCTATTTTTCCAGCTGTCATTTAATCCCACGTTATTTTTACTATGATTTATGGAATAATTTAAATCAGTTCTCTGTGCTTGCTTATATATTTTATTCACATAATTCTGAATTTTGTGGCTATGTTCAATTTTATGTGTTCTCCCCTCTCTCAAGTGCCACTCTTCTCTGGACAGAAAAATGTGTAAATGACACTGTAGAATTTTAAGTTGGAATCTTGATACTTTTGATATCAAGTTTGTTAAGTTTGCAAATAGACATTGAAAAAAATCCAAGCAGAGCCTGGGGGGGTTCCTCAGGCTTCATGAGATAAGGCTTTCTGGTGGATAAATTCTGTCTCCTCTTTTGTTGTGCCTACAATACATTTGTACAGGTGGAACTTTTTTGGTCTTTACCTGCTACCTTTAATTAACAGTATAAATTCTATTGATAGCACATAGAAATATGTAAAATTCACAACTTATTTTTCTGTAGCTTTAGTGTCTATTTATTTCTATCAGGAATGGAAAAATATGTATAAATTAGTTTGTCACTGAGTTTAGAAAATTAGATTCTGCTTTCTGAATGACGTTAGCAAGTTCCATGCCTGCATCATCCCTTCTGAGAGTCAAGTACACCTTAATTCCATTATGCATTTCGTAGCTTTTTTTTTAAATTATGTAATTTTCTAAATTAATTTTATGTACTTCAAAGAAATATTGCCACAGGCCTAGAGTGTGAGTTCACCTTTTAAACCAGCGGCACAACTCAGCTATCAGTGAATTTAATAAAGCTGCCAACAATTTAATAAAGCCATATAAATATTGTCCTTTTTGGTGGAGAAGTCAGCTTTTTCCAACACCAAAATCACCTGACACAAACAAAATGGTCAAGCCAGATGTGCTACCTGGCTCCCAGAGAACTGCCTCATCAAAAGTCTTTTGCCCGCAGAAGAAAATCTTTAACAGCATGGAATGAAATAGTCCCTTTGAACCTTCCTGCTTAACCCCTTGCAGGTTAACTCTTCCACCTCACTTGTTTACTTCAAGTCTTCCTGTCTGACCCATCTGTCAGTCTCATGTTTGCAGACCATGGATCAGATGTACAAAAAAATGTTCTGACACCTAAAATATGTTTTAAGTCACTTGCAAATTTAGGTGCCTCCTAGAAGTCTCTTGTATGCCGCAAGCTGCCCATAGCTCTGCTGCTGTGTACGGAGAGGACTGTCTCCATCCTTAGAGAGCTGAGCAGTTCTGTATCAATCTCACGCTGCAATGGCATGCGTAAGCTCTGTGAGTCCCCTGAGATGTTGAGTCCCAAAAAGCTCAGGACACAGCAGCAGAAGTAATTTCAAAACAAGTATTAGTCACCGCCACTCTCAATCCAAAAGATGGCTGGCCGTACTGGTGGGTATATGTCCTTTGTTAAGACACCAGCCTGCAGCAAAATCTTTCCTGAGAAGTGAGGCACTTGGTTTTGATGTTCTTCAAACTCTTATGGGATTGAATTCCCCATCTTTCTGGTATAAAAAAACCCTAAAACCTGGGGTGAAAGCTCTTCTCTCACTGTCAAACTGTGAAACCATGATGTACCCCTAACTAATTTTATCTGTTAGGATTTTGTTCTTAAAATATTGGTATTTCTCAAAACTTTTCTGTCATAAGTGCATGTTAAAAATTTTTTCTTTGGAACATTTTTCACAAACCCACACGTGGGATTGGTGTGGCAAGTTGTAAGGCTTGTATTTCAAAGTTTCAGCCACAGGCAGATAGATATCGCTGTTCTCTATCATTGAGCATTGAATATAATTTACACTTGGCTGAATCCACCTTATTGACAAATTTTCAATGACTAGAACAGATAGAAACTAGCAGCTAGAAACATAAATATGCTAACTAGCTCTTCGAATTGTTAACAGCAAACCCCAGAGCCAGATTACAAGTGTCAGCCCTGTTTTTCTGTAGTCAAATCCATTGTACTCTTTTTACACACTTTAAATAAAGCAGAATTATAGAAATTACAGAATGATAAAAAAATAGTTTTAATACATTTAGGAGGAAAATGCACTGTGTGCATGCATGTGCATATGTAATACAATTTTTGTATTAAATGAACTATACGAAAAGTTTCAAAGTATAAACATATGTGAAGATTCTTGGTGGTGAGATATAGAATTTGGTTTTGCAATTTATAGTAAAACATTGTACATGCTACTTTATACTGGTTTTTGTGTAATATATAGCATGCAAACCTTCACATAAGACAAATGTAAATGAGAGACCAAATCCAGTCAATTAAAAAGTCTGCAGTGAAAACTGAATAAATTAGAATTTTTAAATAGAATGTGAATCAAAAGGTGAGTGCTTGAGAGAGTGTATTACAATATTTTTACTAAATAGCTTAGTTCTGTAATATAGATAGGAAAATAGGAACCTGTTATGGTAGATATTATAGTGTTTACTGACATTAAACACTCTTCCTCTGTTCTTTTAAAATAAAAAAAAAGCCTACTTTTATTAAAAGAATTTCTTACACATAAGCTAGCCTTGATGGCAATTTTTGAATAATGACTACTAGAGAGAAGCCAAAAGTGCTAAGAATCAATTTCATAAAAAGCAAAATACCCTGCTTTTAAACAAGATACTATTTGTATTTTTTCCAAATATGTGTTTTAACATGGACTTTTTAATGTGCCCACAGGGTCCTGCAATTTATGTACTTTTAAGTCCTTGTGACTTTTGCTCTACTTTTGCAAAGATGAGGAAATGTAACATTGCATAACTAAAGTGTAAATAAATGCATGAATATATAACATTTAGACACCTACAGATATTTTCACTTCATCTTTGTAAAGTTTCCGAGTAGCAGAATCTGGTGAGAAAAAAAATGTGTCTTGTCTTGTCAGCTACGGGATTCTGTCATTATAATCCCCAGCTCAAGAAAGGGTGATGTAATGCCCAAATGTTTAAACTTCTGGGCTCAAAACTCCAAAGGAAAGGAAATCAGTATCCTATGCCTGCCTACTGCAGTGAATCAGTTGTAGGTATTATTATTATTTGAACAGGAGAAAACAGAACAGTTAATAGTTTTCCCGAAACAGGGGATGCGCAGCATACACGGCCCTCGTTCTTAATCACCCTCGTGACTGTTCCAGCCCTGGAACAGAGGTGTGCTCGAGCAGTGCCTCATTTAAAGCAAAAGGCCATTGAACTGACTTAAATCATATTGATATGGATTTTTCTGAAATAATGGCAAATTAAAAGAAAATCCCACACTGAGATCTTTGAAGGAGCTGTAATGTGAAAGAAGGGTTAAGTGGATTTCTCTCTACAGGATGATTTAGGATATTTATACAATCTTTGGACCAGTTTTGCCCTGTCATCAATGACTAGCAGTGGGAGTTTCAAATGGTTATTGATGTGTCATCTCCAAAACAATTTAAGACAATTTTATAATCCCAGAAACAAATTTTTCCTTGTAGTGTCAAGAGTCAGTGTGAAATGTGCGTGTGAGCTCATAGTAATCTGTAGTTCACAGTCTGTATTTCAGTCTTCATTCACCAGTCATGAGGAAAGGGCTAGGAAAAAGAAAGACCAGAGAGGATGATGGTGCTAATTATTCTTGAATTCAGTGTATCTGAACATGACAAATGGCTAGTCAGGATTCAGCCATGCATTTACTCTCCTAATGCATTCATATCTAACCAAGGAAGAAAAAAAAAACTTTTAATTTTCCTTCATTACATGTCATCAGCTCAATTAACCATTATATTTGTAGTAAAATACTGGCAAATTACTGCTTTCTTATTTTGGCTTGCCTGAAGATTTATGGCTATTAGCATTAATTTGTTTGCATTATATGGCATTTCTTTCTCTCTTTAACAGCAGCATGCACTTTACTCTGAATGGTTTTTTTCTGTGTTTGCTGCCATTTCAATATTGCTTACTAACATTTAATATATTTTGCTTTTTTATTTTGCTGACAAAGTTGCATTGATGAAAGCTGATTTGCAAGGTAGATAGCCCTGTGTGTATTAAACAAGACTGAAACCCCCAATGCACAGTTGGATTTCTGCAATAAATGCTCTGTACATTTCAGAACTGAAGTGTGTTACTCTGTTTCAGATTTTGTCTTTCACACCTCTAAAACAATGGGCTACATGAAGCTTCATTTTCCAGCATAGTTTGCATAAAGGCTTTCAGTCTTGAATATGTTTGTATAGTGATTGCTTTAGTGCTTTGATCATTCCTTTTTAAATATCTTTATATTTCAGTAGTGTAGTTACGATTCTGTAGAAATAGAGTAGCTTTGTTTTTCATGCATATGTCACATTTTGGCATGCCACTTCATTAGTAGCCTCATTTTCTGCATCTCCCCTTAAAAAAGGAACCTGCATGGGATCCCTGAAGCATGTGAATCAGTACTTGCCAACATTCCTCCCAAAGAATCCCAAACTCCTCTTAATTTCAGACCTAAATCATTTAAAATAATTTGTGGGATTAAAAACACTGTATAGTGTAGCTTCATTTTATTTTATTTGGTTTTGGTTTTTAATTTTATTTTCCAGTCTTTACTTTCATCTCCCAGAGCTTTGCTTTCTGTGACATCTGGCTTTGCTGTTTGAAATGTATTTACAGGAAAAAATAATAAAGTTTTTAGAAAACACTTAGCCAGTTAATGGTCTGACACGAGATTAACAAATAACTTGCAACAAAGTTAACATTCCCACTGTATCTGGACTAACTCTGCTTCAGTTTGTGCATTCTTATGTGTTTGACATGTCAATCTTAGAACTAAAGCAAAACCACCCTTTTAATATGACATGCTGCTGCAAAATCAGCAAGTTTATGTGCATTTTACTTGGTAACTCTTTGCTCATTTGATTTGAGATGTTGGCAACTAGTTAATGTGATCCAGTGAGAAATACCTTTCTTTGGAAGACAAAGTGCAAGTCCTTTTTTGTATGTTCTCATCAGGCCCCAGCACAACATGCCAAGAGGATTCATGCGCAAACCAGGGAGTGTGCTTACAGCAGTGGGATGGATTCAGTTGTGACTGCAGTATGACCTCCTTTAGTGGACCCTTATGCAATGACCGTAAGTACACTTAAAAATGCCGATCTGAACGCTCGAGAGCTTTAAGGCAATATTTGAAGCAAGTGTCTGAAGCTCTATATTATTTTAGTATTCGATATTTAAATGAACTGGCAAACTGTGTGAAAATCTCTAAGGCTTGTGGGAAGAAAATAGCTAAAATATACAGTATAAATTTTGGACAATGTGCAGTATCAAACACTGACAGAATTTGGTTTTATTACAGTTGATTGCATGTCTAATATACTGATGGTTACCTGTTTGAAATAATCCCTTTCCTGCATAAATGTTACAAATGGGGGTTTTTTTTCCTGATTGAAAAAACCTTTTACATTTTATTATCTTAAGCTATATTGTAATTTTGTAGCATTATATCATGAGGGCTATAATTACTGTGAAACAGTTGACAAGGCTCATTATCTCCCTTTGTAAATTTCTTTAGGTGACACACTAAGCATGCCAATAACAAAAGCATGCCGAGTATTTTAGTTCTTTAAAATTTCAGCTGAATAAAACCACATAACATACACCAACCATCTGGTCTTTCAGGAAAAGCTTAAATGTGTCAAAAATAAGGGGCCTGACTCACCGATGTCATAATCTAGTTTTATTCCAATCTAGCTTTATTGATCTAAATAGAATTATGCAGAAGTGAAAGTGGAATAGTAATGCAAGAGCCATAATGATCCATGGTAACTGATTAAAGTAAGCTAGTGACTTTTCTTTTTAACTCATCACATTTGAAATATCCAAATGTTGCACATTTTTATATCCATATGAAGAGGGAATTTCTTAAGGCTAAGCATTTTTATTTTTATTTGTATTTATCTGACTGAATGACTGATGGTAGAAAGGGTTGGTATAACTGTCTAGTCAAGCATTTTGGATTTTTGTCTTGTTCTGGTTTTCCATTCTACTACAAGGTGTGCCTTCTTGGACAAACTCTAAAATAACAGAATAATTATAATCTGAAAAACTTTTGACTCAAACTGTATATAGCACAAGTCTAGAAAATTAATTATACGTAAAAGCTAATTATTCTCAGGAAAGTTCCATTTTTCTACCCTTGACCATGTTTGAAAACTATGGAAAGGACTCATCTCAGTGTGTTTCTCTGCAGTTGCTGTCTTGGTAGAAATGAAATGTGGTATCAAAAAACTTTTTGATAATTTGAGCAAAGGTTTGGATTTACTTTATGTGTATGAGTTTGCCCTTCCCAGCAACGTGAGTGATTAGTCATACTGCTAAACATATATTTTTAAAGATTTCGGTCCCCTGTCTGCTACAAGAGAAAATGATTTGTCTCTATTTTACTTTTAAGTTGTTATTTCTGTTCTTCTGTGATCTTTGAGTTCTTCCAAAAGTAACTAAAAACTATGAATAAGAAGTTACATATTCCACATCTAGCAAAGGAAAAACTCTGTTTATAAATTTGTCTTAGTAGTAACTGATGTCTGGATCTGAAATATTCTATGAATTATTTCTTCAAGTGACAGCTACTGCATAAATTTGGTGAAATGATGAACTTATGTAAGAAAGATATTTACCAATCCATGAGGGCTCTTTTGTATGGTAACATTATGGACTACATCGCGCACCATCAGATAATTCTCAATGTACTATTTCTAATGATGGTAAAGGAGTATCTTTAGTACATGGTTGCAAAAAAACCTTACGTTTTTCCCAGATAAATATTTTTTTTTTTTAATGTTCTTCTATCATAAGCATGAAATATAAATTTATCCTAGATATGCGTGTTTTGTCATAGAATGGAGAGTCTGGTAAATATAATAAGTTTGGTTTCTGCTTGGCTCCTCAGATTGGTTCAGATACCAAAAATCTGCAAAGCAGATCTAAGGAGTGAGATTTTTCGTAATAGTATATGTGAGGGAAAGGAGGAGAAATGATGTTGTAATCTCAATGTCATCTAGATGCTCCTAGACTGCTCTCTGCTGTGTTTGGGAAGCGCGTAATGGGAAGAGGGATGATGAAATGTTACTACAGTTTTTAGTAACATGCATAGGCTGCACACCACAGGCTAAACTTCTGCAGCACTGAAGCAAGACAAATTCCCTTCACGTGAAGAAAGATTATCTCAGCGGCAGGTCTGGAATACCAGCTGATTGCTGCTGAAAAACGCATCCTCTTCAGAAGGATTTAGGCATGTGCCTGAGCAGTGTGTGTGAGCATGTTTCCACTGCAGACTGTGCATGGAGCAACGCCGGTTGACAGAAGCTGAAATCTAACCCCGTATTGCTACACAGGCAGGCCCCTGGCTTACGTTACATTTGAATGTACTGTTTATGTCAAGCGGAGTATTTAGGACATCAAAATCTCATAGGTAGAGATTTTTTGTTACCAACCCCCAAAATTGACCACTTAAAAAAAAAGTGTCAGTGGTCATAAGAGAAATAGGTAAAAGTACCTGGTTTATGGAGACTTCCATCCCTCCTGTATTGATTGTCCGTGTCCAGGTCTTGGCAGCAGGGGACTGCAGGGTGGCTTCAGTGAGGAGAGGCTGGGTCTGCCCCATGCAGGGTATAGTCAGCTCCAACAGACCCACCACATGGCACAGCTGAGTCCCTCAGCCGAGCTGGTGGCACCTCTATGAAAATATGGTTAGAAAGTATGCCATTTTTACCAAAATGCCAGACAGATGAAGGAGGAGGAAACAAAAAGAGTGAAAAACAGCAGAGGTAACACCAAGGTCAGAGCAGGGGGAGTGGGCGAGCAGCTGGGTGGGAGCCAGCCAGGATTAACCCACCACACCTCCCCATTGTTTTGTTCCACAGTTAACCCACCACACCTCCCCCCTATTTTGTTCCACCAGTTCTTAGGGAACATATTTGAGTAGAAATTTCAGAGTGACAAAATGGCTGAGGTGAGAGGGGACCTGTGGAGATTGTCTAGTCCAACCCCCCTGCTCAGAGCAGAGTCCGCTAGTACAGGTTGTCCAGGGCTGTGTCCCAGTGGATTTTGAATATCTCCAAGGTCGGAGACTCCACGACCTCTCTGGCTAACTTGTGCCAATGCTCAGTCACCCTGACAGTACAAACATTTTCCTTATATTTAAATGAGATTTCGTGTATTTCAGTTTGTGTCTATTGCCTCTTGTTCTGTCACTGGGCACCACTACGAAGAATCTGTCTCTGTCGTCTTTACTCCCACCCATCAGGTATTTTAAAATATTGATGGGATCTCCACTGAGCCTTCTCTTCTCCAGGCTGAACAGTCCCTGCTCTCTCAGCCACTCTTTATAGAGACATACTTCAAGCCCTTAATCGCCTTTGTGGACTTATTCCAGTATGCTTACGTTGCTCTTGCAGTGGGGAGCCCAGCACCGGGAGATAGTGCTCCAGATGCACTTCAGCAGTGCTGAGTAGAGGGGAAGGATCACATCTCTCAACCCTTCTGTGGCGTTTTTCTTAATGCAGCCAATGAGGCCGTTGGCCACCTTTGCCGCAAGAGCACATTGCTGACTCACATTCAACTTGGTGTCTACCAGGATGCCCAGATCCTTTTCTGCAAAGCTGCTTTCCAGCTGGTCAGGCCCCAGGCTGTCCTGGTGCATGGGGTTATTCCTCCCCAGGTGCGGGATTTGGCACTGTCCTTTGTTTGGTGTCAGCGCACCTCTCCCGCTTGTCAGCATCCCTCTGAATGGCAGCACACGCATCTGGTCTATCAACCACTCCTCCCAGCTTTGTATCATCTGCAATTTGCATAAATGTGCACAAATTACCTTGCTGCATTTGAGTTGATACTTTCAGCATGTTTCCCATAGTAACCTCAGCGCACAAAGATTTGACATGAATCACTCCTAGGCTTTACGGTGTAAACGTTTCACGTGTATCATTCTTGTCTTTAATTGCCGAATCAGAGAGTTTGGAGGAAATAATGAAATAAATAGTTTCTTGAAAAGTGTTATAATGCATTCTACTGATACAGTGTGCAAGAATTTTCTTTAATCTTTCCAATAATAGCAAATTATTACTCCTGTGCTGTTTGGTGCATTATTCCAGGTGAAAATGTGCACAGCTTAAAATGAAGAATTTTTTAAAAGCTCTCACAAAATAAGCACCATGTGAGGCAGGTTGTTTCTTTCCCAATCCAAGAGTGTCCTCTGTGTGTCAGCTAGAGAGAAGGAGAAGTTTAGGGAATGTATTCCTATGGAAAATGACCTGGGCCAGCCAAGGGTAAGGCTACAATTTTACAACCGTAGTCAGGAACACCCACAGTCTCATCCACAAGTTTTGCTTAGTTGCAAATCTTGGTACTGTGCTACAGTGAGCATGGAATGCTTGTAGACCATAAGGCTCTGTGGTGGCACAGGTGGGACCGTTCTGTGTGCTGCAGTTTCCTATTTACTGGAAGATAAACAAGGCAGGGGAAGTTTTGACCCCAAGATGCTATACAGATTACCATTTTCTCTTTTGATGTTCTGTGGCACTTGGAGAGTCAGGGCAACAGTGCTCTTTAGATGCGATAGACAGAAGTGTTACATTGATAAGCGCAAAGCAGACCAGTAGCAGTTGTTCCTACAAAATGGGATTATATAGAAGACTGTACTGAAAGGACAGTTAATGGCTGTTCTTACAAATGGATGGCTGCATGCAGCTCCTTTGAGAAAATACATCATGAACATCGTAACTATTTCTAACAGCAGGTTATGTAGTGAAAGATATCCTCCCAGGGAATTCAGCTTTTTTATAAGAGTAGGGTTGAAAATTACTCTGGCAAAACAAAACAAAACAAATCTGTAAGAGATTATCTGCTTTCTATAAGTTTACATCTGTTTTTACTCAGGCAGTCTTTAAGTATAGCCATATTAGTGAATGTAATGGCATGTTTGTGGAAACAAATGCTGCTATTATGGCATAGAAAATAGCAGACATAATAACATTGTCGCATTACATTAGTATAGAAATGTTCTGTGCCAAATTACAGGGCAGCTTCAACACTGTCTGTTACTATAAGGGAATAATGTATTGGTGTTGTACTTGTGACGGTATAGCTAACACTGTGTCAGCACTTCCATTAAAATCCATTTCTGAAGTTAGAACTTCACCACACAGTCTCTGACTGGGAATTTGACATTCTCAACCGCTATGAGTAACAAAATTTTAAAAAGTTCTCCTATTTTATTTTGACTCTTTACCAAAAAATTCAAAAGCCCTCATTTAAATGAAGAACTGTGTCAATATTACAAAATGGGTTCATGTAAAACATGTTTGATTGCATTACAGAGATACTCCCTTTCAGCTAAGACTGTATCTGTAGTGATGGTTAGATTTTATTTTAAATGTGTTTGGATGTTAATATAATAAGTGTTGTGTATCAGGACAATTTAATTAGAGGTTAGACAAGAAGTTCAAGGAAGGCCTGCTAGGAAAAGATGGAATCCACCTGCTGGATGTGGCAGCATCTTTGCCACAAGCTGGCCAACCTGGTGAGGAGAGAGCCAGGACCTAGGAATGGTGGGGAATGGAGACGACAACTCACAAGAAAGTGAGGAAAATAGTGGACTGAGTGTGACAGGAAGGTGTGGAGCTCTGCCCAGGGACAAGTGATGAGCCAGCTTATGGGTTAGGGTTAGAGGGCAGACCAAAGTCTAATATGATATGATGGGTATGTGCTACAAACTGCCTGATAAGGAGGAAGAAACAGATGAGGCCTTCTTCAGACAAATTGAAGAAGCCTCATGTTGGCAGACCTAGTCCTCATGGGTGACTTGAATAACCCCAATATCTGCTGGAGGGGCAACAGGGCAGGGCACAGGCAATCTAGGAAATGTCTGGAGTGCATTTACTTGCTGACACAGGTGATCAAGGAGCCAGTGAAGGGAGGCAAACTGCTAGACCTCATACATACAAACAAGGAAGAATGGATCAGGGTTATGATGGTCTGGATAGTCAGGTTCTTGGGAGGTAGGAGCAATACAAAAAGCTGGAACACAATACTGGACTTCAAGAGAGCAGACCTTGGCCTGTTCAGGGACCTGTGTGGAAGAATCCTATAGGGCCCAGAAGAACCGGTAGATTTTCAAGGATCATTTCTCAAAGCTGAGGAATCTTCATACACAGAAAATCAAGCAAAAGTGGCAAAAGGCAGGAGGAGCCTTTGACAAAACTTGAACATTAAAAGGGAGTATGCAAGAGGTGGAATCAGGGTCAGGTGGCCCAGGAAGAATATAGAGATGCTGTCCATGCATGCAGTGATGGGATTAGGAAAGCCAAGGCCCACTTGGAGTTTAATCTGGCAAGGAATGTGGAGGGGTAACAGGAAGGGCTCCTACCAGCAGTGAAAGAGCAGGAAAATGTGGGCCTGCCACTGAATGGGGTGAGGGGACCTCATGGCAAGGGACATGGCAGGGACCAAGGTACTTGGTCTTCTTTGCCTTGGTCTTCACTCGTAAGACCAGCCTTTAGTACTTTCAGCAATTCCAGGTCCCTGAGACCATTGGGAAACTCTCAAGGAAGACTTACCTCAGTGGAGAAAGATCAGGTCAGGGAATATCTAAACAAAGTGGACATATATAAGTTCCTGAGACTGGATGGGAGGCATCCACGAGTGTCACAGGTCATTGCAACACTGCTCTTGATTATCTCTGAAAGGTCATGGCTATTGGGGGTGGTTGCTGAGAACTAGGAAAAAGTAAATGATTCTCCTGTCATCAAGAAGGACGAACCAGTAAACTACAGGCTGGTCAGCCTCACCTCGATCACTGGAAAGGTGATGGAGGAAACCTGCCTGGAAGCCATTTTCAAACATTAGGGACAAGAAGGTTATCAAGGGTAGCCAGTATGGACTTAGGAAGGAGAAATCATGTATTATTAAATGACAGTGGATTTGGTACTTAGGTATTTGTCATTTTTTGCTAACAGTCTGTGTTCTGATTTGCAGCCGTGCTGAACACTCAAAATTGGGACTGAAACATGTATGTTTCCAGAAAATCAAATCCTAATTATTTCAGATTGAACACACTGAACAGTGGATACTTTTGGCTATTACTGAGGATAGTAGAAACTAGGCACTGTAAAAATACATTAAAGTTTATGAGAGATTTGGATATTAGATTATTTGACGTTATAAAAATTCCAGGAGGAACTGAATGATTCTCTCTTCAGTGTAGTGTTTGGAGAGTGCATTAAGTAATATTGAGGTTATACTTTGAACCACAAAAACCCTAAATACTGAGTCAGCATTCAACTTCTGCAATAAATGAGAGGTTTTATAAACACCAGCCTTCTTCACTGCAGAACTCTGATCAAACCAGGTGTATTCTCGCACTGAATGAGACAAGAGTCTTACACTTTGTGAACAAGCAATTACCAGTTATGTAATGATCCATATGCAAGGAGGAGTAATTTCATATTGCACACAGAAGCGTAGACCTGGCTTTCCTTAGGTTTGCAGTGCTTTGTGTTTAATGTTGTGTATGTGTATATATATTTAAAAAAAAAAATAATCACAGACAATATTTATAGTGTATAAAAAAAAAAAAAGGAGTATTTGTTATTTTCCTTATCCATGCCACTGACTTTTTACAGTCTTCTGAACTATCACATGGTGTTGACAATGGATAGTCATTCTCTTCTCACAATATATGCCGCCTTCTGCAATGCAAATCAGAGGGCGGTATCCACATAATCTCTGTTTACATTATCAGTCTGGTATTACACAAATGATGGATTTAAATCACTTTACTGCATATATTTCTTTAACATTTATTAACTGATTTAACTGTTATGGGTACTGCATCTTTTGAACCTTTTGACACCTAGAGTGTAAGATCAGTCTTAACACTACTGTTGTGAGAAGGATATATACAAAATAAAGAAGCTTAATTAAATCAGTGACTGAAAGCTAAACTAACTGTAAGAGCCACTCAGTAGTACTTTCCAAAATAATATTACATATTTCTGGCTAAGACTTTGCAGTTGCTAGCTACCAATAAACGTATAACCTGCTATTAAGAAAAAGACAGAGAATTCCTCAGAGTCCTTTAAAACACATTTGATTTCCATCTCCAGTAGCTGCGAATTAAAAAATCTGTCCCTGATAACATACCAGTTGAAATACTTCATATGATTATTTTGCTACAGAGTCTCACAGTACACAGGAGAAATAAAGATAGCTGCACACAAAATTACAATGCAGGGCAAGCTGCTGGAATGAACTAATTGAAGAAATCTCAATTTGTTCAGCTTATCTTATCCAATATCTCTCTATAATGAATATCTGGAATTTCTGGTGACAAATATCAGTGGCCTAATTTGTATAAACTTCAAAGGAAGTAAGCATTCACACACACAGTCTTAAAAATGCAGAAATCTTGAGGTGTTTAGGAGAATTAGAAAAACTGTAAAAAGAGCAAGGAAAGCAAGAAGCGTTGCCTGTGAGCCATGGCTGTGGACCAAGATTACTTTTTTTTTTTTTAAGCTGTTGGGGTTTTTTTTTGGAACCCTAATCAGGATAGACTGCACCTTGGGCATCAGGCTCCTGTGATGTTTTATGGGAGCACGTGTTGCTCCAGCCAGAACTATAGAGCATGATGCACAGATGACAACATTTTTTCTCTCTATTAGGGTTTTTTCTCCTCTGTTTCATGTGGGTTTTGTAGTATGTAAATTTTGGCCCATCATTAAGATATATCAGTCTATTAATTATGTAAGTTAACAGGCATGCTTTTGTTGACAGTCTGAAAACAAGTTTTAGAATTTTTTTCTTGTTTACAAACAAATTCTGGAGTAGTCAGATGAACTATCCATGCCTACAATAGTTAAGTAATTTCCATTTTCTTAAATACGTCACAAACTATCCCTGTAAAAAATGAAAAGAACAGAAAGTTGTTTGACAGTGATTCTAGAAGCTCTTACATCTGAGAGTATTTATAACAAGCAGTAATAAGTAAAGTTTTAAGTGGGATACTTGATACAGAAAAAGCCAAAAAGGAACTTTCAAGTTAACCAGAATACACTGTTACAGTTGTGCTTGTAGCTCAGATAGAAGTAATCATGCACATTTCTGGCCTACTTGGAGGTATTTTATATTTCACAATATTAAAAATGGAACATAGTGTCAGAAAATTGCAAGCGTCTCTCTGCCTCTGGAGGAATCAAGGGAGTAATTAAATTGGATTTTGGTATGTCAATAATATCTTTCTCTTATTAATGGCATAATAATTTTGTAAATCAAATCCTAGAAGTGTTTCCAGTGTCATAAAGGTGAAAATGATTAAGGGTTAATTAAATATATTCTCATGGAACTAAAATTGTTCTGTTGGGTATCGTTAGATTCCTTTCTCTAGAACTTTCAATTATTACAATTTAATAGCATACTATGTACAATTCAGGCCTGAAATTTGTGTAGCCAAAAGCTATTCACAGTAATAAGCATAATGGATGAGTGCTGTCACTGCTCTTTCTCATGGATTTCTCTGAACATTCCAACAATATCATATATTAAAATCAATTTTAGGTAACTAGTAGTTTTCTGAATAAGATTAATCACTATACATGGCACAGCTGGAGCAGAGGTTTTAGCTCTGTAATGGTGTCAGTCGTTCCTCTCCAACAAACCCAAAAAAAGAGCAATGAGTAAGTGCTAGGTTTTTTAATAGATGACAGCTCTAAAGGTCACAAATGGTAAGAAAGAAGAAGAAAAATCTTTCCCAAGCAGTGTCTTCTATAACCCATATCATGAGAATAGCTCAAAGTGTATATGGGGAGTTTGCTAATATATATCTTTTTTATGTGTAAGATATTTAAGTACAATAGCACAATGATGCACAGTGATGCTTCAGAAAGATAAAATTATTCAGTCTTTCTGAAGTCCATACAACTGGACTCAGGTTACTAAGGCAACCTGATCTTCCTCAGCATGTATTCTGGCTTGACAGATAGATAGGTAGGTTAGATTCAAAGTAACTACATACATATGAGGAACTCCTATACTCATTGCAAAACAAGATTTTGTTGGTAGCTTGATACCATCTTCAGAGCCTTCTGTGTATTCATTTTTGCCAGGTGCTGCAGAAAATTGAGGCAAAGAAAATCTTCCTGTTAAAAGCAGAGTAAACAAAATGACCTGAATCTTATATGGGTGTAAATCAAGGTGTTCTGGAGTCCAGATTTAAGATCTATGTAATTCCTCAGAAGCTCAGAAGGGAAGCATACACTGGAGTAATGGCAAGGCACAGAGAAGGATAAGTTATACAGACATTTTTGCAGCTTTTGTGATTTTGTTCCCATGCTACAGGATGGGTATTGTACCTGGTTTTGACTGCTTTTGGCCTGCCAGGTCCACCTAACCAGCAGTTAATCTGAATGAAATATCCATATTTTTCTTAGCACATGCATCCAAAAGCACGCTTATTCTCTCAACATCACATGTGATGTTTAAGATGCTTTAATATGTTATTTTGACTTGGGCTTATGAATCTTGTATACTGATATTGTGTTTGGAAGTTTTCATACCTACTTCCTGCTTAGGTATTTTAGGAAATCATGAAAGAAGGTAACAGAGTCAGTAATAACAGTATGAAAAAATACTGCTGGAAGCATTACTGCTAGGGCTGAAGAAATTTTACAATGTTTTAGTGTCTAGTTGCTTATTGAAGGCAACTGCAAAATGAAGTCCCAGCTTGGGGAAAACCACTCCATATTAAAAGCAGTCAATACCCAGCTTGGGTACTGAAAAATTGGAACTGTAGAAAAGAGGGTGAAGAACAGTTAATGGTTATGAAGCTGTTTGGTGCCCCCAAACCCAATTTAAAGGCTGTGTTAAGGATGCTTGTCAATTTGGTGCTAATGCTGGAGGAATGTTCATGTTGCTAAGCTTTATGCTATTACTCTTTGTAATGAAGCCATACTTTGAATTGAAAACAGACATATGAAGAAGCACATCATTTCACTGTAAACATCCACGCTAAAAAAAACCCACTTAAAATGTATGATATGCGGTATTCAATGTCAAAGTGCATTAATATTTACAGATACCATTTGCAAATCGTCTTAAGCTCTGAGTCTGCTTTACCGTATAAGGAAGTCCTCCCTATAGCATGTTTGTTGTTTTAAAATTCTCTCCCTTTTAAACAGTGTAAATCTTAAGAAAACTTCTAATCAGATCAATGGTCTGATATTTGGATTATATTAAATATTTCACAGAGAGGTCAGAGTACTTTGAGTTTGGGAACTCAGCGCTGCTTAGAAGTATCAGCTGTGGAGGACCACTACCTCCTATCCAGAGATCCTAAAAATAGGAGCTGAAGGCACTCAGTCCCTCTAAATATCAGGTTTTTGATCGCTTATACGATACAAATGTTGCTGTGTGCTGGGGAACAGAGGTGTACGTATGCATCCTGAAATAAAACCAGGACAGATTCTTGCTACCAGCAAACTGAAATTCAGTTACAATTCTAGTCTCAAATCACTAGTTGAATGACTAATTTAAATATGTTGAAATCCAAAGTCACCATGTACGGTCACAGCATTTTCCCTCTTCCTCAACTATTAAACCCAGTTCTTGAAATTAAACCCAGAGTTTTTGAAATCGCTTGAAATTCTTTCTACTCTCCTTTTTTTTCCTCTTTATCTCATCTTCTAGATCACCAAAACATGTTAGCCTGGGCTCAGGTTGATTACAGTCATTAACTTTCTTCTGGTCCAGTAGTAATTGTAGGTTGGCTTTCCTGTCTGGTCAAAAATTCATCAGAAAGTTGATTTTAACCACTGATTCTGTAAGTGCCAGATGGTCATATCTTTGCTCGTGATAATTTGTTTGCTTTAAATACTCATGTTATTTGGTGCTTACTGAAAATTGCCTTTTCCTGTAACTTCATGACCTGTAATCATAGTGGCTGTCACATATTTGAACTAGTTTTATAGCCAACTCATATCTCTGGTTTTGACTTTGGGCCAGAACTCTGCTGAAGAGAATCAGAAGCACCACAGCCCTTCAGCACATCAGGAGGAGCCAAAGGGCCTCCTTAGTCTTTCACCATTACTTGTATTGTAGAAGTATACTTGTCATTAAAGCCCCTCTGCACTGTTTCTCCTCTAAGCAGTTGTATGCTGTACAGCATATACACAACAGTTACCCGGTATTTCTGGGCAACGTCAGAACCCCTGCACAAGTATACTTATATTTTGCATAAGCAGTAAACTGGACACATTCTCAAAAAAGTCAGATTTACTGTGCATGTACAAAGCCACCTGTATGGCTTTTTCACAAAGGGTTCAAGACTGCTCAGAAGCATCAGGCTTGGTGCACATAAAGACCTGATACGCATATGGGCAGGGGACAAGTTTGAGATTCCTAAGGATCCATCAGTTCAGCCAGGGTGCTGGATATCTGAAAACCTTGGACAAGTGTGAAAAATCCTCTAATTTTAGCCAAAATGCCAAAGTCAAAGAAGAGGATGTTCAAGGGGCTATTTGGATATCTATTTGGTGATCTTCTCCCACCTGCTTGCTCTCTTTGGCCAAGTTCTGCTTTAGTGTTGAGCTTCAATCTTTCCTGGTTTATTCAGTCTTTTCTTTTTTCTTTTTTGTCCACTAAAATGATGCAGACACATTTTAATAGGCTTCCTTCTGTAAACCCTGAGGGGAAATCTTTATAGCAGAAAAATATTCAAAATGATAGTATCTCTGTAATTGAAAGCACTACCAGGAATAAATGAAAAATGTTTCCAAATTTGCTGGACCAGTAGTGGCATGTCAGATCAAGTTCAGATACTTTCAGAACTGTGTAGATTTAATTTCTGTACAACTGAGGCCTGAAAATTTTTGAAAATCAAAATTTTGGGAAGACTTTACTGAGCAAATATAATCCTATTTCCCCCTGAAATTCTACCCTAAAGCTTTTATCTTTCGTGCCTCTACTTACTACCAATGTGTATTACTAGTGATGTTTAATTTGAACCACTTAATGCAGCTTTACTGGGATGACTGCCAACTTCAAAGAAAGCTTCTGTAACCCCAGCAAATGCACAGGGCCGAGCGATGATATTTTCACTGAAGATTAACCTTTTCCTGTGGATGATACTGTATGCCAGACAACAGGGAAAAGCTTGCGGATACTGGTTTATAAGCCTATAACAGAAATGCGGTGTATTGTAGTTTCAGATGTCTAGAAAAAAGGTATTTCTTGTAATTTGACTATTTCTGCATTGTGAGGGTTTTTTTGATCCAGTTGACCACAAGATAAATAAATCATCTAAGGAATTGCTCCAACTTGTTTCTCAGCCCCATCCTCTAGGAAGAATGAAGTCAGAATTAAGGTTGTTTAATAGTTACAATATTATAAAAAACATTGTTGAATTAAGTGCTTTGGAAAATGTCGGTTTTGCAAGTCATAACTGAAGGGTCTTCTCTATGTTTAGAGCAGAAACAGTATCCTAAGTAGCAACACAGAATTCCCGTAACACCCTGCTAATGTAACCCTACGCAGAAACTCTCCAAAGAATAGGAATTGTATTCCTTTTTTTCACTTTCTTTTAAACTGCTGATCCCATATACCTTCCAAAATGGGGGTGTCAGTGGAAGTGGGGGTGGCACAGATATTTTTAAGTCATGTCAAGTAATTCAGCATCACCAGCCCAACTGCAGTGGCTGTGGAGGGACCAGTTGGGAGCAGATTTCAGGTTCTCAAACTTCTTAGGCCAGTTGTGGAACTCCATCTTTAGCTTGATATGCCAGAAATAATTACTATGGTGAGGGGATGCTGGGAACAGATAGTAATCTTGCTCAGTTTGTGCATAGTGAGTTACTGATATGTGAATATTGGCGGAGTTGTATATTAAATAGTTCTTAAAACCAGAAAGCATGAGAAAGAAGGCTGTTGGAGATGATAACCTTGTATATAAGTGTTGGCAGTTGTACAGCCTTAAGTCATAAATTTTGGCAATACTGACTAGTTCAAAGCAGAGTTCTAAGTAATTTTTAAGTACTAAGCAGGTAAGGCCTACCAATTTTTAAGAATAATAGAAAGTATGGGGAAGAAACTCCATGGGATATCTGTATACACAACCTTATTCACTTTTAAGTTTATTTAAACTGAAATATGGACTATTGAGAAGCAACTGTACACCAGCAAATACTTGTTCCCCCGTGTAAATACTCTGAAATTAAATTTAATATGTATGTTTATGTGAGTAAACATGTGAACGGGTACAGAATTATAAAAGTGGTCTCATATGAAGACAAAAATTTCTAGATTAGTATACTCTCAAAGATAATTTAAATTATTCCTTCATATCACTGTATGTGATTCTGAAGAAATCCTTTTTTCATCACTCTATTAGAATGTAATTGAATTTTTTTAAAAAAGTAGGGATGGGAAATTTAATCACGGACCAATAACAGCATTTTGGAAAATTTTTCTCTCTTATATATGTACTACTAATCCCCT
Organism: Burhinus bistriatus; assembly: GCA_013397275.1. Classification (NCBI taxonomy): domain Eukaryota; kingdom Metazoa; phylum Chordata; class Aves; order Charadriiformes; family Burhinidae; genus Burhinus; species Burhinus bistriatus. The sequence goes on from VYXH01001737.1 coordinate 203,743, forward strand.
TTTCACATTAAGGTGTCTTCTAAAGTTCTCAGCTGAGTTTCTGTTTTTTTGACAGTGTGAACAAGTTGTCTATTTTTTTTTTTTCCCCTGCTTCAAGATGAAAAATCCAAAGATGAGGTTGAATATGAGTTTGCACATTGCAGACGTTCTGTTTTCTAGCAGTTGTGTGAAAATGCAGGCATTTCAATAGATGGACTGTTTAACTGGGAAGAGCCTTCATCTTTATGGGCACGTAAAAATGATAAAAGGAGTACAGAAGAAATACACAGCTCAGAGGTCCCTGAAGACCTTTAGGATTTAACCTTCATTTGCTTTTTAATCTTAGAATTCTTTATTATTATGTGGAAACATGTGGTTTAGTTCTTCAATTTGGCAGGGGTGGAAATCCCATAATTATGATCTTGGTTGTATGCTGCCAATGCACAAAGGGGAACCATGGTAATCCACTCCAGTGTATTTTCAGTAGTCATTGCATATTTGCTGGTGCTTTTTAGTATAAAATCTTATGTAAATTTCACTGTAGTAATTACTGAAGTTATAAAAAAATAAATATTTTTAACTTTTGCAGAAAGTAACATAAAATCATTAGCCATCATACCACTCTGCCATAGATGGCAATAAAAAGGTTTCATAATCATGAAGAATACACATCCCTGTCCAGGCTGGCTCTTTTTTGCCAAGGCTTAGCAATTTAATATATAAATTATTTAACCTACACTTGTCCTTAAAATATGATTGTGTCATCATTTATGTTCAGTTTAAATCAGCTTTTAAAAGGAAAACATTTGCAATGATATTTGTTTCTATTGCCATCTGTGCTGTAAAACTTCTATTTATTAGTATTTTTATTCCATTTATATATAATGCAATTTATCTCTTCCCTCAGCTTAGTAAACATTTAGGTAGTAATTCTCTGTAGTTATTTATGACTGGACTTGAGGCTGTTTTCAAGCACTTTAAGGCCTTCATTTTTTTTCCTCTTGGAGTGGCATAAAAGGGCCTTAAGTCAAAATCCAGTGTATCTACAGAGAGCCAGACTAATTACCTTAAGAAGACAGAATGCAATAGTGCTGTCAGAACAGGAAATGTCCCCTCTGCCCCCAGCCCCCGGGACAGCAAGACGAATGAAGAAGAGTGTAGACCCAAAAAGGAGATGTAAAGTTTTCTCCTGGTTCTGATTATATTGACCTGGATAATCGCTGGGATTCTCAGATACACTCCAGTGGTGGTGTCCCCTGTTCGCTACCCACAATGGCTTTTCTGCCAGCGTAGGCAGAATCAGTTTGGGATTCATTCCTATTGGATGTAAGTGGAACACAAATAAATAAACTGTTCATCTAAGCTATTGCAGTATTGTATACAGAAAGTGATTTCTGCTATCCAGACTATTGTGTTATCCAGCAGATTGAGCTGTGTAACTTTTCAAGGAAAATCTGTCAAACACGTAGAGGATATGTCAGCATTAACATAACAATGAGCAATTTTGTCCACTCCAAACTAGCAGCAATATTTCATGCCTCTCTGTGAAAAACATTGAGTATACTATGACATTTGGGATCTGAGTTCATGGATGATAGATACATTAGAAAAAGGTGATAGTAACACAATAATTATTCATCTTCAATGCCTATTTTTATGTGCACTTTTTCCTGAAAGGTTCTATAGCATCCCAAATGAATATGTTTCTGTAGCACGCTGCCCGTTCATATTAATGTTTCAGACAGACATTAATGAATTTATTCATGAGAACATATGTGTCAATTCTGCAGACAGTGAAATAAGCATGCAATGATGTTGTGGCTATCATGATTAAATATCACCTCTGAAAGCTGTTTCCTTTCAGTGCTGATATTTGCCCTGTGTTTATGCTGTGGATAGTCAATTGTAAAAATCACACTGGAAGCAATTTCTTTGATGTTTTTAAAAGTAGGCAATAATTTTTTACCTATCTGAATGTCAGTTTGCCATGAGTAACTTAAAATGTTACAGAACGGAGACTGGCAATTATTGCCAATTGTAATTTGACTGGCATGCTTTGGTATTAGTGTTCCTGGCAGGGCTCTTTTTCCTGTCTTTGCAACATGTAACTGTTGTTTCACTGTATCTGTTTAAATTGGGAGAGATGACTATGGTGATCAATCAGATGTAGTAAAAAATCCTCTTGATATTACATTTTCTTTATTTGTATCCTTTTTTTTTTTTTTTAAATGTTTCCCAGTCTCCTTTTCCTTTTGGCATATTTCAGTCATTTTGTTTATGGGCTAAATTCTACTGTGATTGAATTTATTGATAAAGCTGTCTTAAATTCATTGGGAGCGAGATGGATTTCTGAAGAGGCAGCTGTCTTTGTAGACAGCCATGAGTACTATCTCTGCCTAATGAAACCAAGGCCTTCATTGCTCTCATGTGCTTAGTTTCCAGGGTTGAATGTGCAGAACCTGTACCTGAGTGTGGATCTGCTGTGTAGTTGTAGAAACCATGGTATGGCATAGGGCCATTATTAAATTTACTGTATGCTTCTGTGGTTCCTGGCAGAGCAGTCTCGTCTACTGAGAGGCCATTGAAATAAGCTCCTCAGGCAAAACATCCATTAAGGATTTTTCTTTAAAGAAAAAAATCTTCTGCTAATTTGCTGCAATTTATGTTTGCTTTGTGATTCTGCAGCCGAGCCTGTCAGTGAAACTGTGCTAGTCATTAGGAAGTTAGTGCCTGTATGCATTCAGACATCCTACAACTACCACTCCATAACTAAAACAATATTCTAAAAGGGCTTGGTTTTGTTTTTCCTGCACGGTTAGAGCCTTACAGCATGTGATTTTGCACTCTTTTCTCTCCTTAAAAATCCTTGAGTATTTTGTTTGACGAAATAACTGTACTTACAGTGTACTTTTTTCTTTTATATAGTGTACTTTAATGATAGAAAATGGATGTCTCACAGATAAAATTACATACTACATACTATTGTGTCCTGTCTCAAAGTCTTAAGCCCTGTAATCTTTTAAAAATTGATCATTAGTCGCTTATCTTCTATAATGTTAGTGTTGGATAAAATTTGGAAAACTGTTAAATTAAAAGAAAAAAAGAATAGGAGGCAGTAGGTAGCAGTTTGTGGGAACACCATTACAAATGAATAGGGATGGGGTAGGAGAAGCATATCTTATAAAAGGCTTCAAGATGCCAGAAATCCAAGATGGAAAAAGAACTATTCAACCGTTTTAAAATATTGGGTCAATATTTTTTCCTCTTTTGGAGATATACAGAAGTCTGTGGTCCCTCTGTGAACCTTATCATCTCATGCAAAAAGCTGTAGCTCCATTCAGATTTTGAATAAGCAATTTCCATTCCATTGTATTCCTTCACACTTGAAATCTGTGGCTGTGTTGCTCATCTGAGAAGCTTAATGCTACAAAGTTAATACAAAACTATTTTAATTGCTGTTTTGGAGAGGATGAGCATCTCAAGAGGGTGGTGCTTTCTATTGGTATTTTTAGTATTAGTTTGAAAATAGATAAATTCCCACATCAGACAACCATGCAAGTGCAGGGATGAGATTATATCTGTCATATGCAGCAAAGTATGTTCAGACAGCCAAAATTTTCAGCTGACTTAATTGGTCAAATTCAGATCAATAGCTAGGATTTTGTTCGTGACTGCAAGAAAGCGCAGTATCATGTGCAGTGAACAGTAATACACAGTTTGTGTAATTAATATCTTGCTCTTTTCCTAATTGTTTCTAAATTGTAGAAGGATGCTGAGAGTAACTTGTGCTATCTGAGGCCAGGAAAACTTACTTTTTAAGCAATGCTTTTAGCTAGCTATGCCGTTTCAGACTCTCTCATAACATGCTCTGGTTTACGTTATTCTGCTCTGAATTTTTTCTCATTTTGATCTCAGTGTCATAATTAGACCAGAGGCTTTACCATGTTAGGATAAACCCAAGATCCATCTCATCCACTTTTCACTATTGGCTAGATACTAGATGCTTCTGGTGAGAGCTTAAAAGCTGCGTAGCTGAGCCTAACTATAGGAAATATTGAAATTTCAAAGCTCTTCTTACATTTATTCATGGGCAAGCTTTTGTTTCTTAAGCAGTGAGGTATCTAAAGAGAGATATGTAAGGGAAGGTTATGTAGTCTCAGTTATTCTAATTTCACATCTTGGTGAGGGGGCTGGGTGGAAGAGCACTGCTATGTTCAGCAGTCTTTATCAGAATAATGCCAGATCTTCACATTGTTTGATCCTGGTTTACAACTTCCAATAATTCTGGCTTTGGGTTTCTAACATATCAAAGGTTGACACTTTAGCTACGAAAGTTCTGGATATTTTAATTAAATACTGTTTCTGTTAAGCGTTTTAGTATTTAGCATTATTGACTCTGTGCTGAAATTTCATTTTGCTTAGAATTCAGTAGCTATGATTATCAGGGTACAATTGCAGCCTTAGTGCTCTCTGGTAAGGATGGGAAAATTGGTTTGCAAATTTCTGCACATCAAGGGGTTGCCTGTCAAGATTCTGCTTTTCACAAATGTGGATCTCTCACAGTGGGAATGCACATGGGCAATTGCTCTCCAAGAGACGCTTTACTCTCAAATTTGCTTTCCCTAGCTTGAGGCAGTTCCATGTTAGTTCCAGGTGCCTGTTGGGGATAGTTACATCTGACCATCTACAGCATCATTTTAGGTAATTTTGCATCCTTGTGAAACTTGTTAAAGAGCCATTTTAGAGAGACTTTCCATGCTTTTTAGACAGGACAGCTTGCTGAGTTGGTTAGGAAGAACATGTTTGTATGTATCTCTAAAATACGGATTGGAAACAACTGAAAGACCAAAACAGCAGGATGCTGGGTGAGGAACAAAGAGATGACGATACATATGGTGTCCCTACCTAGAGACAAGTAACTTTTGGGGAGATCAAAGGATGCTGCTGCTCTCAGGCAGCTTTTTGTAAACTGAGGGAAGAATATAAATTGAAAAGTGCAGACATGTGCTCTGATGTGAGGTTACTGAAACCAGCCTTTAACCTTTGTAATTTAAGTCTCATGACCTGTGGAGCACAGTTTCCCATGCCTGCATTCACATGAGAGAAAGAATAACTGATTTTCCTTTCTTTTATCTTTTCCTTCTTCCACTTAGCTTAAAAAAGGAACAACTAGACAACCCAACTGTGCAAAACCCCCACACTCTGTTGTCTTTATTACCAATATCTTTTGGGTCTAAGTGTTAAAATTTGGGGTAATAAGTTTGAGAACAGCCTAGGAATAAAAAGAGAAAACACCTGCTTTTGGGAGAGTTTTCCTGATTGGTTGGTTGTTTTTCATAAGAGACATCAACCAAGATAGTCACCTCAGCAGGTCATTGCCACAAAAAGGAGCCAACTTCCCTATCTTAAAAGAGCAAATTCTACAAAGGGCAACAAACTGGCTTCCAAAGGGGTCCTGATCATACAAATACTGAAATAAGGTGATTTGTTCTTGTAGTGTCTCATAGCACTCCATAGAGCAGCTCTTGTCACCACTTTGTCCTCTGATTTCATTACTGCTACATGACATTTCTGCTTGGGTTTGGAACTCAAGGAAACATGTGAATTTACCCACCTGAATGTGTTCTTTTAGTACAAATCTTAACTTTCAGACCTCCTACATCCACCCGGCAGAAAACATGAAGTAGACATAGCTCCTAAGTAGCAGATGAAGAAGAAATAATTAATGTATTTTAGGGGTTGGTATAACAAACTGGAGAAGAAAAGGTGCATAGATGCTTCAGGTTTTCACAGTTTCATAAATGGTGAACAGGAAAAAACAGAGAGAGAGAGAAAGGAAAATTCTCTAGTGGCAAGCTAGGAAGAGAAGTGGTGGGTGCCCTCAGGTGAGCATCCTGCCCTGGGCATCCTGTTCTGCACAGCAGGGAATCACAATAATGTTCCTCAGGCAGACGATACCTTTCGTCAGTACCCGCTCAACCTTCTCCTTGCTGGTCTTCGTTTGATGACACTCTTGCCATTTTGACTGTGATTGGAATTTGCTTAATTGGAGGGTAAGTGTTGCACTCTAATTGACTGCTAGGCCTTGTGCACAGCTGTTATTGGGTAGCATTTATCAGATATTAGAATGGCTGTTATTCACGTCCCTTGCTAGTGCTAATATAGACTCACTTAACAGTCTAGAAGCTCACAGGAGGATGGGGTGGTGGTGGGAATCTTGGTGCAGAGCTAGAAACTTAAGCTGCAGGGAGACAGGGTGAGAAGACAGGGGAGAAGCTATGATTTAGACATTGAAAAGAATCACCGTCTCGGCAACTGTGACAGAAAAATGGTTAAAAGTGCACAGCACAAGGCTACAAGGACACGTGGTTGGGAGACCAGGCGAAGCCACGTCCACAGTGTAGCCTCAGGGTGTGTAGGTGGAAGGTTGAAGTGAAAAGGCAGGCTGAGACTGCGAATGGGAGGCCTTCAGCAACACATGAGTTAAAGCACGGTGCAGCATACTTAAAATCATGTTTCTGGATGTGTCCAAAAACACTTCAGTTTGACAGCACAGAGCAGATAGCCGCTTATTTCAGGCAGCGGATGAGGCACATGTACTCCTAAGCACATGCCGTAGTAGCATTTAAACAGCTGTGTGGTCACTTCTTCTTGCCACTACACATCTGAGAAGTGATAGATACAAGTTTCTCTCTAAGGAGTCCTTATTAGATACATCCCCAACTATCTGACTTAAGATGTTAAAGAAATCAGCCGATGTTCACGCACTCTGGAGAAAATGAACACATTCTTCCTTTATTTCTGGCCTTCTTAGAAGCATTCATGTAAAGATCTGAAGTATAACTCCCAAGATCCACAATATTCATAAGGACTATTTTTTTATGGAAATGAAAAAAGTGCAAAACTGAAATCCTTAATCTACGTTCTGTTTTCTTAAGCAGATAGATAAGAAAGAAGACAAATGGGAAAACAACCTTGTATAGGGAATTTGAGAAGACTATTGCGATCACTCGATTACTCAAAATCACTCGTCACTGAAAGTAAGAATTTGGCATTTAGGGAATGAATCAATCTGAATAAGAAATTACTGTAATTACAGGTGAACATGGCTGTGAGGTATTTCTCAGTGCAAAAACAATGATGTTTGTTCTGAAACAACTTTGCTGTGAAAAAACCAGTACCAAAAAACCTGCAAACAGGATTATATTTGGAAATTCTTGGGGCATTCTGTTTTACTGTGTAGTACAGTTTTTCTGTGTTTCCATCCAGGTTGTTAATTAGCTGCTGATCAGTCTGAGAAGTTATCAACTGAGATTTTAATTTTTTTTTAATTCCAAATTGGAGTTAAAGAAAGAGTTAACCTAAACTGTCAAGCCCAGAGCCAGCAAACCTGGAGAAAATTTAGAGCTCAGGCCGCATGTGATGCACGAACATGCTCACCTTAGATGTGCAACATCTAACAGCAGCAACTCACATTGCACTATAATAATTCCATGACAAGTACCTTACTTGGTACAGTTAATTTGTGAGTGAGCAAATCCTGCATAAAATTAAGTAGCCGATTCTGCAGGTTTGATGAGTTTCTGTTCCGACGAACTTTAGCTCCCTAACTCTTTCACTTGATTTTGAAGTTGTGCTTAACTTACTCGAACGTGCTTGTGACTGTAACCAAAGCAGAAATGTGCAAGTCCCATCCTCAGGGGTGTAAATGTTTCCTTTTGACCAGTTAGTTTTCAGGTAGCCTTAACTGCTCTTTGGGTTATAGTCATCTGCCAAATTGGGAACGCTTCTTGGAAAAGCTGGCTATTGCTTTTTGGTTTTTGTCAAGTTTAATTAATTCATTCATTAATTGCAGAGAGGTTCAGCCAACCTGTATCTTAAACAATCTTACATCAGTATCTTCTTTTCTTAGTTTATTATTTTAATGAAACAACCCACATCTTGAATGACCCTGCTAAACTGGCAGCTGTAAGTAGCTATGAAAACAGAAAATTTTTTACTAAAAAATGGGGTCACAATTACATTTTGTTCTGAATTATTTCTCTAAATCTTATTCTTTTATTAAATTCAAATTTGATTATTCTTGAGGCTCCATCTAGGTTTAAAATAAATTTCTTTCTCTTCATTAAGCCTAAATCCTACATTTTTTTAAATGCATTGCATATCTGACTGTAAGTAGTTAAAGTTGAATTTTTTTGTCAAGGTTCTTTCTAGCTGCTAAAAATTTACCTATGAGGAGCCCTCATTTTTCATCAATAAGAAACAGGATTAAGCCTCTACAAGTTTAGCGTTCTTCCATCTAGGGAGAATTTGGAACTTCACAGAGATCTGAGCCATCAGAATGCCTACTCCATATAGAAACTTGTAGCTCTACATACCTCAAAGATGTTTCCATGTGTTTAATTCACTTTCTTCTAACCATTGAGTGCTTTTTACATTTTCTTCTTTGTGCCTAGCCTAAAAAAAAAAAAATTCACTGATGTCTTATTTATTACTATTTATCTTATTCTGAGTCACTTCGCATATGTCATGACAGCTTTACCTCTATCTCCTTTCTGATTTCCCTTACATAGACTGGGCATGTCTGTAGTGATAGTTAACTTAGACAAATCTGAAAAAGTTATATTTAATGCTGACTCGATCCTGATCACAGTCATATCTGGTGCTACGTTTTGACATTTCACATACCTTGCATTTCTGCACTGATACTCAAGTGCATTTTTACTTTGCATTTCATATGCTTTTGACCCAGATTATCTCTGGTTAGTCATGTTGTATCAAAAAGATCTTCCTTTCTTTTCCGTATTTATTACCTATTTAACTGTGAAAGCATAATAACAAAGGCTTGGTTAAACCCCAGCGCTGCCTTTGTAGGGATCCTTTGGTTTATTTTGGAGGTCAGAACCTCACAGCTTCTGTTTCTCCATAATAATCTGTGCCAAAAGAGTGTTAGGAGAATTTTAGTTCTTTAACACTTGTAAAGCCTTGAATCACAAGGCACCTCAGCGTATGCTTAGAACATCTGGGTGAAAATGAGGACTTATAAATCCTACAGAGAAAGTTTCTATAGAACAGATTAGACAACAAGCTCTATGGAGAAGGAAAAGCAGGGATAGGCAAGGTGGAAATAGAGGGAGGGAAAAGGAACAGCAAGTATAGAAGGTTTTTAAAAAAGGCAGATAATAGAAGGATAGTTGCTGATAAGGAACAGGTAGCTAAAAACTATTCAGTAAATGAAAATTCTAAAACAAAGAACACAAAGCTGAGACAAAAAAGAGGGAACAGATTAGCCATTTGTTATAATTAAGTATTTGCTTTATGTTAGTAAAGGGAATTAAAATAGTTAAAATCATATCTTTCAATAGATTATCCTTCATTGTGATTGACAAATATTTATTGCTTGTAGAGATGCGTTAATATTCTTTTGAAAAGGTTCAGAAAGCAAACGTAGCTATGGATTTACTTGGTTGTAGGTAGAAAGTAACTGTATTTTTTGCTTATTCAAATATGGACTCTCCAAGCTTTTGAAGTAAATACTAAAAATATTATCGCTAAGGTTTAAAACAAAGAAGCAAAAGGATATGAATTGTGTGCGTAAAGTTTCACATTTTAAAGAAGTATTTCTAGTTTTATGGATGTATTCCCCTAGGAAAACGTGTGAAATGTTTTCATTCCCGTCCCTCACCTCCCAAGTGGCAAGTATGGATAGAAAATGTGAAAGGGCTCAGTTGCTTCTCTAAAACTTATTATAGAAGATCCAGGCTGAGTAGCCTTTCTGTTTTTCATCCAGCGGTTTCCTTATGATACCTATGCCTCGGAGCATTTATTCTCTTTAAAATTAAAGGAAAGAAAAAGGAGAGCTACCATGTATTTCTTTGTCAAGGCAAGACAACTCCATTATTCATTAATTTTTAATTCCTCTGTTATGTTTTAAGATACAGCAGATTTAAAGCTATATCAAATATTCCATGCTGCTATCATTTAGTAGCAAAAAATGAAGAAAAACAGCATTTGATGTGCTCTAATAATTTGAAAATCATCTATAATACTAATTCCCTTCAATGGCTAAATAAATATAAATGAAATGTCAGAGTCATTAAATATCTATCGGAACATCTGGCATTGTACCTCAGTAGCATGTAAAGCCTGCTGTGCATGAAACATGTCATGCTGTTAACGTGTTTCTGGAGGACTATGAATGTGACTTTATTCCTAGCGCAGGTCAGAAGCTGCATTTGGAACAAATGTCTAGTGCAGAATGAATAACGCTAGACAAAAAGTAACTCCCAGTAGGATGGGGAGAGCAGTGGTTTTGTGCTATTGACTTCTGAAGATCCAGAAGGTGACACTCAACATGTCCATTGAATAGAAAGGAGAAAGTGACTGTCAACTGTATTAGAATTCATAGAGCGTGGAAGTCTACCTGAAGCATTTAGTAAGTACAGGAAAAACTAAAACTTGATCCAGAACAACTAGCTGACTTGTTTGTAGCTTTCCCCTGGCCCCCCTTTCTGTCTTGTTTTATATCTGTGTCCTTCCATTATTCTTTGCAAACACTTTGGGTAAAAAGTACAGTATAGGTTGACAGAATATGAATCTTGTCAACAGGTAGTGAGAAATCACAGCTTTGGATATACTAATTTCTTAACCTTTCTAGATACATAGTACTTGGGAGGGCAAAGTGGCAAGAGTCTGAAGGCAGATAGAGCTCAGAGGGCTGTGATTAGTGGCACAGAGTCTAGTTGGAGGTCTGTGACAAGTGGTGTTCCCCAGGGGTCAGTACTGGGTCCAGTCCTGTTCAACATATTCATCAATGACCTGGATGAAGGGATAGAGTGGACCATCAGCAAGTTTGCTGATGACACAAAACTGGGAGGGGTGGCTGACACACCAGAAGGCTGTGCTGCCACTCAGCATGACCTGGACAGGCTGGAGAGTTGGGCAGAGAGAAACCTCATGAAGTTCAACAAAGGCAAGTGTAGGGTCCTGCACCTGGGGAGGAATAACCCCAGGCAGCAGTACAGGTTAGGGGCTGACCTGCTGGAAAGCAGCTCTGTGGAAAGGGACCTGGGAGTCCTGGTGGACAACAGGATGACCATGAGGCAGCAATGTGCCCTTGTGGCCAAGAAGGCCAATGGCATCCTGGGGTGCATCAAGAGGTGTGTGACAAGCAGGTCGCGGGAGGTTATCTTCCCCCTTTATTCTGCCCTGGTGAGGCCGCACCTGGAGTACTGTGTCCAGTTCTGGGCTCCCTGGTCGAGGAGGACAGGGAACTGCTGGAGAGGGTACAGCAAAGGGCTATGAAGATGATTAGGGGACTGGAACATCTCTCTTATGAGGAAAGGCTGAGGGACTTGGGTCTTTTTAGTCTGGAGAAGAGAAGGCTGAGGGGGGATCTCATCAATGCTTATAAATACTTAAAGGGAGGGTGCCATGGGGATGGGACCGGTCTTTTTTCAGTGGTGCCCAGTGATAAGGCAAGAGGTTAACAGGCACAAACTTGACCATAGGAAGTTCCATCTAAACATGAGGAGGAACTTCTTTCCTTTGAGGGTGGCAGAGCACTGGAACAGGCTTCCCAGAGAGGTGGTGGAGTCTCCGACTCTGGAGACACTCAAATCGCGCCTGGACGCCATCCTGTGCAACCTGCTCTAGGTGACCCTGCTCTGGCAGGGAGGTTGGACTTGATCTCCAGAGGTCCCTTCCAACCCCTGTGATTCTGTGAAGGTGTGATCATAAAGCTGTATCCAGGTGAATCAGCAGTGCCAAGTGATGACCAGTAAACATCCATTAACAGTGCATTATGAAAGAAGTTCCTAGTAACGTTAATGATACGAGAACTATGATTCTTTCAGAATGTCATCTCTGATGACAATAGCTGTTGATTCCTTATAAATTAAAGCTAATGATCTAATTCAGTAAAAAACAGCCTGAAGGTGGTTGTACTTTGAGATCAGATGATTTTCAGATGTTCAAACACTTCACTACAGTTTTCTCATGGTGAGCACCAACATTTACTTGCAGTAGAGTTTTGCCTTTTCAGCTGGGAAGATTCACACAGCAGTTAGCACCATATATATGACACTTTCTGAATTCTGTATTTTAGAATGTCAAGGAATCTCATTCCATTCTACAAGAATAAATAAAAATTCCTTATCACTGCAACAGCTGAAGTTTTATAGGCAAATTTCTCTTTTTGGAATAATCATAGGATATGCACCCTAATAGTTTCTGCTGGAACATTATGTTTCTAATTTGTCTGTGGGATGTGTAGGCACTCTTATTCAGGTCTATAAAAAATTGTTTAAATACTATAATGAATTTTCTGAAAATAAAAAGTGTTTTTGAAAATCGTAATACTTTTTTCTTCATGTAGAGGCTTTAGAAGGTATTGAAAGCAGTAAAATTTATGTGTTTTATTTTGTTACGCTGATAAAACTGCTTTTATTTGTTGCTTAGAACAGAGTCAGTATAATTCAAATAGACCAGATCTTTTTCTGAAGAATAATATGAAATGAACAAGAATGAAGCTATTAAAAAGTCTAGACCTGTGGCCACTGTATTTAGGAATGCAGACTCTTTGGGATGTTCAAAGGCATAGTAAGTTCTGAGAGCCAGAGTTTTCATTATAGAGCAGATTCTGCCAGCTGCTGCATGAAAGCAAATGTCTATTGCTAGCTAGCATCCCTATTGTGGCTACACATTGGTTTAGGAATCTACCTGTGCAGAGTCACAATTACCAAATTGTATCTGTGCAAGGAAATCTTGTTTCCATACATGCTCTATGTCAGAACCAGTTCTCGACTACAAGTGCTAAGTTATTGGATGTTAACTTCTATAATACTTAGGAGATCACTGGCGAGTTTTTGAAGTACACTTTGCTGAATATAATGCTCTTGGACAACCATTCTTCTGTCTGAAGGCCAAGAGTCAAATGGTGGTGCACATATTATGGGTTTCTCCATCAATCCAAAAAGTGTCAGTGGCAAATGAATTACCTATGCCATAAGTGTATTTTGCTGTATTGGTGGGAAATTCCCACATATGCTATAACTATAATGTCTAGGGATGCTCTGGAATAAGAAGCATTGTATAAACGTATGTGATTATTGTTAAGTTATCTGAATCCCTTGTTCCATGATTGTTTGCTTTAAACCCTGTGATACCACGTGACTGGGGAAAAATAAAAAAAAGAAAATCTAAATAAAGCACAAGGCCATCCCATCTGCCCTAACAAGAAAAAGAATTGTTAAGGAAATCATAGTGCTGAGGTCTAAATATTTCACAATTAGGCATTCATTTGGAAAGAGCAGCTGCTCTATATCCTCCACATACTATTTTGCTTATGTTGTTTACTGATTACAAAACACAGAATATACTTTTATTGACTATGTTTTCCCCTACAGTCTTCCAGGAGTGTAATAATGAATATTCACATTAAGAAACAGCTTCAAGGTTCTAGCACCAGCAGCAGCTGTGCTTCTTACAATGTCTGCAGTCACTTGGGTTGACTAGATGTAAATAATTTACATGTGCTGTATATAGCAGTCCTTTCAGATCTCCATATATTTATGCTAATACATAAGTTAGATTTTGCTGGCAACCACTCTGTTGATCAAATTGAAACAAAAAGTAGGTTGTCGCTGTTCAGGGACTTGTCTCCCAGTTGCCCTGAACAACTGCCATGTGCAGTACAGAAGCCATCACAGTTAAGTGTTGAATCTCAAGATCTCTGAGGAATATTTTAAAGCTAATTATCACTATCAAGAAAGTCCTCGAGGTCAGAAGGCACTGAAGTTCTCTACAGAGTTTGTCTAGTTACCTATTACTTCAGAATTTATTAATATCCAAACACATCAAGGAGCAGACAGTAAGCTCTTTTTGATATACAATAGCAAGACTGTTCCCGCACTTTTTTTCATTAATGATATAAAGCTGTAGCAAGTACAGGAAAAATTGCTTTTTCCTTCAGTATGTACCATGGAAGTTTTGCATCTTGTGACAGATCCTGAAGTTTACAGTTATACTATATAGATCTGGATGCAATGCTGCAGACGATCAGACTGATTATACAAAAATATGAGGAGGCTCTATCTGTTAGAGCTGTGAACTCACACACCCCTGCCTATGAATGCCTCTCTTGTGTAGATGAAAAACGGTACGCGCAAGTAAAAAAACATATTCTCCTAGCTATCTGTTAAGGCACACAGGCGATCTATTTGCACATACAGGTAAGGACTGTTCTTTAGGAAAAATTCCTGTACTGTCCTTGAGGTTTTGTCAAAAGAGTTAATTGCTAGGTACGTATGGCTTACCTAGTTGTCCTTTTGCTTAATTTTAAAGGAAGTCCTCTATTTACCTCTGTTGGCAGCTCTTTCAGGTTATGGTTTCACCTGGAAGGGCAAAACAGGATTGAACTTGACACTAGTATATGAGGACATATAAAATCAAGAAACTCCCACTGTATACAATTATGTTGCAAAGTAATATCCAATGGAAAATGCATTATTTATTGATTTCAGAACAGTACAGAAAAGATGCAAAGAATTGCTAGTGTGATGTACACTCTGCAGCTTTCTAGCAGCAAATCATCCACGGTTTTTTCCTTAATTTTAAGTGTCCATCAATCAACAAATACACATTTCAGTATTCTGTTTGATTAGTCACTGTAATTAGCTTTTCCTGTGCATATACTTTTTTTTTTTTTTTTGTAAGCTGAAAGGAAAAACATTAATTCTCACCACTGTGGCCCAGAATAGTGATGAGGACATTCAGATGTCAGCGCTTTGTACTACAACACCTAAGCAAACAGTAAGCACTGGCTTTTGTGGGAGGGATATCACTGTCTGGCTAATGGTTGCTCAAAGTTAGATGTATTCATGATACAGATACACATGCCCACTTAATCAAAAATTAAAAATGTCCAAGCAAACTCTCTAGATGATAAATCTTTGCCTCATTTCAGTCTGTCTTTTTCTAAACCAACTAATATCTTTGCTACAGGCTCACAGCATCCCTTAGATGCATAGCAGAAACATGGGGAGGTGCAGAGAACTGACATTTTACTTAAAGAACAGAAGCTAATGGACTCTAGTTAGTGGCATTTCAATAGCTTATGGTGAATAACAGAGTGCCAGTATTTTAACAAGTGAGCTCATGGTACAGCCTGTGTCACAAGGGAACGTGTTCAAAAAGAAGAGGATTCAGTGACTAGGGAATTTATTTGTGTTTTTTTGTATGTTAAACAAAGACACTTGGCTTTTACACAGGAGAAAGAGGCAACACCAAAAAGTGTTAAAAAAAGTACTAAAAAAATGTAGTATTTAGCAGCATTTTAGAATACTTGTATGTAGTCCTGAAGATGTGTATTGAGGCAATTGACTATACAGAACAGGAGTTAAAATATTGAGTTGGGAATGAAATTTGAAACATTTACTATCTGGTACAGTTTGGTCTTCCCAAAGGAAAATCTTTGCTCTTTAGAAATATTTTTATAAGTCCTTGGAACAGTCCTCTTAGGGCTTAGGAAGTAATAAGCATTACATACACAGGTGAATCATTCCAAATGGGCACAGAAATCACTTCAGGCCTTCCTTTATTTTTGAATAGAAGGGGGGAGATAGAGAGAGAGAAGTAGATATACTTAGGGACTTAAACATGCTTATAGATACCTAGTGAGATTTTCAAAAGAACCTAACTCTTGTTGGTTTTAAAAATAAGTATTTAAATATTTGTGAAAATCCTACTTATCTTTCTTAATTTATCTTTAGACTTATACTTGAGTGTCAAAATTGACCTATAGAATAAAATTCTTCAAGTTTTATGTGGCTTAAGTGCTTGAATCCTGTTGTGTTTTACTTTAGCATTTAAATCACCTGAGGCTGAAGTGATAATAAATGGATTTATGAGTCTGAACCAAAGGTGTGACTGCAATTTGTATAAATATATCTAGCTAGCATTAAACAAACTGGTGAGGTTATTGTAAAGCCCTGTAGGTGTCAAGGCTCTTGAGTCAAACCTGTATTTACGTGTGGACCCATGTAAGCTGTATAGTCCAGTCTGAAGCATACTTTGCCACAGGTATGTTGATACCACAAGACAGATTCACTCAAATGTCTCTGTCTTGCTGTAACTGCAATTTTAGATGGCATTGTAGACATAGTGGAAGGCTTGAATGCTACACAAAATTTTAAGTCTTTAATTCTTAAAGAAAGTGAATGATTGACTGGTAATTCCTGGACAATTGCCATAATTATTATTAGTGCAGATCACATACATACTTTCAACACATATTCCACAGTATTGTCCCAATTAAAGTTTTCCAGCTGGTAAGTACTACTGTTTTCATCTCTCCCCTTCAGTACAGTTCTGTCAGGCTTGTCTCAAATCTCATCTCTCTCTGTTTTTGCAATTATTTGCTCTCTCCTATGCAGAACAATTCCTACTTTTTCTTATCTTGTGGGTTTTTTCCACTTTTTCTTGGTAATTTTTTATTTTGCAAATAAATATTTCAGTTTATAAGTAGTGGTTTAAGAAATCAAAATAATAATCTTCTAAACCTTTGAAATGGAGAGTTTTGAATCATAGTTGCATATTTAAATTCTTCAGTTTTCCAACTGGATTTCACTAAACAATATATTCTTATAAATAATTAATTCGGCTTTCCATCTGCCATATAAAATGTGATGTTTCCTACAATAAATCACTTGAAAACAAACACTTCTGCTGAAATGAATCTCTGTGGGAAAGTGGATCATAGGTAATTTTTAGACATGAAGGGTCCAGTGGCAGTGTTTGTGAATTAATATATTATTAAAGATGAACTTGAAATGTAAAATTCTGGAAAAAGTCCATCTTGCAAGATTGCTTCCTTATCCTTGATTGTCTGTTGTGAATTAGTCTGTTGGTTTCATAGAAAATTTCCATTAAGAAATTTCCTGAAAAATATTTAGAACAAGAGAACAGTCTAACCTAAAGTGTCAGTAATTTCATGGTGAGTTGTGTGTCTTGAATATAATAGCTCAGCACCACTCAGTTGACATGGTTCATTAGTTATCATCAAACCCCAAGATCATCTTTGTGCAGAAGCCCAAAAGGCTCTAAATATGCACATGCAGTGCAATTATGAGGTAATCAAAATAAAATTTAACAATTTTGAAGTTAAATTGAAAATAGATAGTCCTTTGAAAGCCCTAGTTTAAAGGGAGACAACCATATGTGAATCAGATACAGCACTGGTGAATTATCTTGTTCAATGTCTGTGCTTTCTAAATAATAGACAAGGTAACTGTACAGAATGATTCCTTTGAAGGATCTGACAAGCATGATTTATGGCATAGCCCAAAACACATTCTTTGCTTGAACATTCAGTCAAAAGAGCTTCATTTTCCCCAATTCTAATATTCTGGAATTATATCTAAATTGTGTCTTAACTTGGAAAGTCACAGGAGGGAGAATATAAATTACACTCTTACAAAAATATACAAGAGATTTAAATTGGAAAATTGCTATTTTGGAATGCAAGACAGCAAACGACAATTAATCACTGTTCTTCCTCTCATCAGACTTCACAGTGAAGCTTCAAGAAACATAATGCAGTATTTTAAAAGGCTCATTTAAAAACCTTTCTCAAATACTATAAACATCTGGGGGAAAAAGGACATCCTTGTTTTGAATAAATCATTCAATGAGTTAATATTTGAGAACCTAAAACTAATTCAGTTCGTGTAAAGCCTCCAATTTAAAAAGCTCAACTCATGGAATTATTTTTAGATTCAGGCATTTATGAAAGTTCCCCTCCATATGGAAGGAGAAAGTGATAAATTGGAATATTAACTCCACGAAAACAGGTGCTTCAGATTTTCTGTAGGTTTTAGATGATGGCTTATTTGTTCCTAAAGCACCTAATATCAGGGCATCATCCTAATCAACAATACAAGTACAGGCTTTCTCAAACACTTGATAATCTGCTTTGTGTCGCGGAGGTTCCCCATAGAGACTTCCTACCTAAACTAAGTCAGACATATGTCCTCCATCTAGAGCCCTCATCTCTATGTGCTGCAGACTCTGATGACTCAGCTTTTAAATCTCATTGTACCAGAATTGCCCACATAATTGTTTGCATAAGCAAATGTTCTCTTTGAACAACCTGTAGCTCTGAAGCATTTTTCTAACTCTATGATCTGCAGGAAAGAACCCTCTTAAACTTTCTGTGAGGATGTGTCTGCATTGCTAACTAGGGCTAACTCCTTTTCATGTACACCACAGATTTTGTTCTTCCTTAATCTTGTCTGGCTTTCCAGCAATATAAAGAAAAGGCAATGCTTAACAGAAGACAGATTCTACTTGACTTGAGGAAAATAAAACTATCCACACAAGTGTATTTTCTGTTCATGTGGATTATTTTTTTTTTTTGTCATAATTGCTTGGTTTGATAGATTTTTTTAAGTATTTTACAAGAAGGTAGATTAAATACTGCATTTCTGAGTCCTGCACAGCTGTAGATCATAGGTACCAGAAGGGATGAGGACCTGTTCAGCATATTCCATTGCAACGTTCTGGGTATTCAGGATTTCAATCATTTCTGAAGGCTGAGGGTAAAAAACTGTCATCAGGTCATCTGTCAACCTTTAAGGATAACAAACTTGACCTGAGGTCATTTGCAGTAGCGTTCTTTGGAAGGAATTTATTCTAATTGCTTATTTCCACTGCTATATTCAGAGAAGGGATTTTATTGCTTAATAGGTAGAACAAGGGAATCCCATCTCAATATTTATCCTGTATAATGATATTTTGCAACTACAGTAATCCTGTGACACAAGAGCAAACAGAGAAGGGGCAAGTCAGCTATTTTCAGTTGTAAGTCCCATAAAACTGTCTTGCATAAAGTCCAAATTTCCTGTTGTTACTAAAGCACGTGACAGCTATTTGAGAGGGGATTCAGTTGCTCGTATTTAACTGTTTCAAGTGATTCTAGACATCTGCAGAACCTATTGGACAACTGTGTCCTTCAGGAGTGGCAGCTGAGATCAAGGTGTCTAAAATGCCACTACACATCCATGATTAGGTGCTTGAATTACTTCCTTAATGTCTTAACTGCTCAGATGTTGTAGGCTCATGGAAGGGACCAGAGGCAAGTCAGGAATAACACACTGTGTGACTAGACTACAGGAATACCTGTGAGAAAAGATACTACTTCATAGAATCATAGAATCCCACATTGGAAGGGACCTCAAGGATCATCTGGTCCAACCTTTCTTGGCAAAAGCACGGTCTAGACAAGGTGGCCCAGCACCCTGTCCAGGTGAATCTTAAAAGCGTCCAATACTGAGGAATCCACCACTTCCCTGGGGAGATTATTCCAATGGCTGATTGTTCTCACTGGGAAAAATTTTCCTCTTGTGTCCAATCGGAATCACCCGAGGAGTAACTTGTACCCATTACTCCTCACCTTTTCCATGTGACTCCTTGTAAATAATGAGTCTCCATCTTCTTTGTAGCCACCCTTTAAATTCTGGAACATGGTGATAAGGTCTCCCCTAAGCCTTCTTTTCTCATGGCTGAACAAACCCAATTCTCTTAGCCTTTCCTCATATGGCAGGCTTCCCAGTCCTTTGATCACCTTTGTGGCCCTTTTCTGGACCCTCTCCAGCCTGTCCACATCTTTTTTGTATAGCAGGGACCAAAATTGAACATAGTATTCCAGGGGTGGCCTGACAAGGGCTGAGTGGGATAATGACTACTTTATCTCTGCTGGTGATGCCCCTGTTGATGCAACCCAGCATCCCGTTGGCTTTCTTTGCTACTGCAGCACACTGTTCACTCATGTTGAGCTTGTTGTCCACCGGGACCCCCAGGTCCCTTTCCACAGAGCTGCTCCCCAGCCAGGTAGATCCCAGTCTGTGCTGTGCTCCTGGATTATGTTTTCCCAGGTGCAAGACCTTACACTTGTCCTTGTTGTACTTCATAAGGTTCTGGTTCCTAACTCTTCCAGCCTATCCAGGTCTTCCTGCAGGGTGGCGTTCCCTTCTGAAGTGATGACTTCACCACTCATTTTGGTGTCATTGGCAAACTTCATCAGCATGTACTCGATCCCATCATCCATGAATATATTAAACAGCATTGGGCCCCATATCGATCCCTGGGTGACCCCACTTGTGACAAGTTGCCAGTTTGAGAAGCATCTATTTACCACAACCCTCTGGGTGTGGCCTGTCAGCCAGTTCCCCACCCACCACACAGACCGCTTCTCTAGACTGTAACACATCAGATTCTCTAGGAGTCATCTGTGAGGAACTGTGTCAAAAGCTTTGGAGAAATCCAGGTAGACAACGTCCACTGCTCACCCCACGTCAACTGAGCAGGTTACTATGTTGTAAAAGGTGATCAGGTTTGTCATGCATGATTTGACTTTGGTGAATCTGTGCTGGCTTTTCACAATCACATGCTTCATTTGACTTGTGATAGCCCCCAGGAGGATTTGTTCGGTAACTTTCCCAGGGACTGAAATAAGACTGATGGGCCTATAATTTCCTGGATCCTCCTTTAAGCCCTTCTTGTAGATGGGGGTGACATTAGCCTTGTAACTTGTCATGATGCATATAACGTATTACATAATATATGAAGAGTTTTTCATAACAAAGATTAAATTTTTATTATTTTTATTTATTGGGGTGGGTTTTTTTGGACAACAGTAACAGGACCCAGATGCGAGGCTTTGGAAGATTCTCCAGTAGCAGCAGCTGGCTCCTTGGCAGTCTCCTCAGGCAGTTGTGTTGATGCTTTGGAGATGCCTCTGGCTCTGTCGTGTAACTAGGCAGCTGATGAGCCTCCTTATATGTTTGAATGCCATTTCTGGTAGATACTACTGAAACACCTTTAATTTTAGGAAAGTTCTCCAATTTTTTTGTACCCGTGCAAGATATTTAGGTATATATGATATATATGTATATAATGTATGTAATATGATGTGTACGTAATAGACATATGGGTAGAACTTTAAAATTCCATCTCTTCAACAGGAATTTTCTACTCTAGAAAGTGCTTTGCAGTGTGTTACTGAGTCCTTATGAAAAAGCCTTACAAAACAATCACTGAAGTCCTGCAAAGTAGGTGGGACTAAAAGACTCAAGACTGGTGCAGCCTGAAGCCTGTGCCCACTGCACTCACTGAAACTCATCAAAAGATACCGTTTTCCTTTGTACTAGCATCTGATGTGAATAGTTAGCTTAGCTAGCTACCTCTGTTATCCCTACATAGATTTACTCTAGTTATCTGTTTTAACAAGTTATTTATTAGCTGCTGTGCTTTCCATACCTACATACAAAAGCTCACATACATTCAGAACTTACTTATATGGCTCCCAAATTAAAAAAAAAAAGGGGGGGGGGGGGGGGGGGGGTTACG